>BGPR01003275.1:122037-142847 GCA_013235015.1 Araneus ventricosus | reverse complement strand
CTCTTTACCTCTAATCGCTTCTCCAACATTTGCCTATAATGACTTGTGCAACAAAAACTCGGATGTATGCACTGAGTCTAATGCACCGCTGAGCGTTAATGGGTTAAATTCATCGGAATCAGGTATCCTCTCTCTTTGTTTAGTGAGATGTGATAATTTGGAAAGCGTAATGCCAGTTATAATGCCACCCTCGGTGTCTAAGCACAATTGAAAATTACTACACTAAATCCCTAATTAGGCCTAGTGTAATTTCAAAATGGGACGCTAATCTTAATTATATTATTTCCGGTATCGATTGAATAAACTATGGTTAAACAAAAAATAAATAATTTCTTTTGGCTTTACAATATTCGTCTTTAAAAATTTCATTAGTTCCTTATACAAACTACAGTTTTTGTCCAATCTTGATGAAATTTGGCACATGTGCTCTTCAAACCACGAGAAAGTTCATTGGCACCTTTTCAAAGCCCAAAAGTGAACTAAAACTTCAGTTACGTAAAAATTAAGCAATATTTTGGTGCTTTTCCGCAATATCTTCCGACAATGTTTTCTTGCAAAAGCTATTTTATATCATCTTAAAGTTTAAAAAATTAGCTTTTTAGTAACATTAATTTAATTTCCGTGCAATTTTCCCAAGTAAAAAATTCAGCAAAAAACCTTCAGGAAAATTGCAGGTATTTGGGACAAAAAACTCTGCATGTTCCCTTCATATTTCTGTCCGAAATACCTTCAATTTTCCTGAAGGTTTTTTGCTGACTTTTTTTCAGATGGAAAAAATACAAACCTGCGTCTTACCTGCATGCTTTTATGCAAAATACCTGCAGATAAAAAAAACCTGTATCTACAGTTAAGTTTTCCCCCTTTATTTCATCCCCTTTCTTCTGACGTCATCTTAGAGATTTTCATCGTGTCTCGAGTTATCTGGAATGTCAATTAATTAGGAATCGGAATTAATCAAGGCTTAATTATTAATTTAACGAACTAGTCTTTAATTGAACTTATTTGTACGACAAAGCTTCAAATTCCTCCGAATCGGGAATCGAACTCGGGTTCCTAGAGTTGGCAGGCAAGCACGCTATCCCCTAGACCCGATAGGACTTCAGAAAGGTGGTGTCAAATAATCTATTTAAGGTTTAACTTCGCCCTCTAGGAGCGCCATCTAGTGAAGTAAAAATCAACCATTGCCAGAACACGTAATGTGTTTTAAAGTTAGCTTATATGAATGATAACAGGTTACTGCTGCATGTTTAAACAATTAGACCATGTATGGACAAGCGATACAAAATTATTTCTGAAAAGTTTCTTTCTTTCTTTAATATTTTTATAATGCTTAATATGTTTTTATTATTTTTTTATAATATTTAATATGATATTTCACACATAAATATTTTTTCGTTTATTTCTTTATTTTAAACAAAAAAGTTTTTTTAATTTGTTAGTTTTCCTACGAAACGATATATATATATATATGACTTTAAAAAGAATCTCTTTTAAATATTTTTTCTATTCAAAAGTAAATCAAGATTTGCATTCCACTGAAAAGAAGATTTAATTATGTTTATTACAGATTAAAATTTCTTATCCTCGTGTTTCATATGGAAAATGCTTAATTCTGAATCGCATGAAATTAAGTTTTTCCGCAAAATTTTAAAAGTTACATTTTTCTTCAAATATATCATTTTTATGTATTAAACCCTAGTTCTCTCCCCTTCCCTCTTCTTTATATCCAGTCCTACTTCAAGCTGTTTGAATCCGAGTTAGATACCATATAATATAAAACTGTGTGAAACCCAAATAAAATAAAAAAACATTCATATTTCATGGTCACGTGATTTCCAGAAGAGCGGGGGCGAGGAAGCAAGAAGAGAAGGGCGCAGAAGGGGCTATCGTCGAGAGAGAGTTGCTTTGTTTTTGACGTCGAGATGAACTAAAAAAAAGCGTAAACTGTTGTTTACGTTTAATCCTTTTTCTGTTACTTTCTTTTAAACTTATGTGTGTGTTACCTATGGATGTGTATATATATGTAAATAATGCTTTAGAATATTTCTTTTAGTAGACAGCTTGCCTATTTATTCATCACTGAAAAAACATCACACACTGTCTCGACAGTCTGCCTCATCAGAAGTATCTAAAACAAGATAATTAAATAAATCATGTATATACTCACAGTTGCCGAGTCGTAACCCTATTAGCACAATATGCTCTACAATATTCATGCGATATCTTTACGATGTAATGCGGTATTCAGAATATCGTAGCAACATCGTGGAGATATCGTAGAAAATCTTGTGCTAATAGGGAAGTTCGATGCTGAAAATTGGTCATTCTAAAAAGGAATAATCCCGCAATGTTAAAACGTAAACCAATCGTCAATTCAATGAAGAAAGCTCCTCTGTAATAAACACTAAAGAATTTAATTAGATAAAATATTTACATAGTTAAGATACAGGAGTTTTTAAGAATAGATTTTAACGATAGCACTATACGTGCAACGCTCCAGCATTTCAGCTCAAGAAGGAAAGTTCTGGTTTCACTAGAGTTCATGTAGGGTTGAGTTGTTTCTCCGTAGAAGTAGAAGTGCTTTTCGTGACATATTCCCCACCTTGAGTTTCACCACACTGGAACTCAAAACTCAGGAGATAGATGTTCTAGAGGTCCAGGCGACGAGGAACACGTAGAGTTCGACCATAACGACTGACCCGCTGAGGGGCAGAAGTGGGCGACAGTTCCTTCACAGAGTCAGGCACTAACGATGAGGGATCACTCGAAATATTGCACTCACTTTTTTCACCAATTGTGGGATCTTCAATCAGTTTACGAAGATCTCCATCGTTGGGGGAACTTACTTCCAGAGGATAAAGACGCTGGATAGGTCGAAGTAAGTCTTCTTGCTTGGTACGGATTTTAACGAGACGTACTACTCCATTTATTTTGAATTTGTATTGTGCTAACTTCTATTTCTCTTCTTTGGGAATTGCATATCAATTGCTCTCCCACCTCTCTCTATTCTTTCAACTGTTCGCGACCAAGTACTGCTTGGGAATTTTTCTTCGTTTCAGGACACTCCCTTACTCTGTGAGATGGTAGTCTGATGATGAGCAACTCGTGACACTTTCAGGCAGCAGCATTGTCTCTGAGGTGACAATGTGCTTCTTCTAGGGGGGCGTGTAAGGATCCTGTAATTCCCCCCAGCGGTGGAGTGGATTGACTCGTTCAGAAATGACAGGTCACGTGATTTTCAGAAGAGCGGGGGCGAGGAAGCAAGAAGAGAAGGGGTTGTCGTCGAGAGAGAATTGCTTTGTTTTTGATGTCGAGATGAACTAAAAAAAAGCTTAAACTGTAGTTTACGTTTAATCCTTTTGCTGTTACTTTCTTTTAAACCTATGTGTGTGTTACCTATGGATGTGTATATGTATGTAAATAATGCTTTAGAATATATTTTTTAGTAGACAGCCTGCCTATTTATTCATCAGTAAAGAAACATAACACACAATCTAACTAGGCGAAAGAATGGAGACGGGGTGAATGGAGACGGGGGTGTTTACTATCAGCAGACGACGGGTAACGGGAAGGGAGACGGGGGTGTTTACTATCAGCAGACGACGGGTAACGGGAGAAAGTTGACTGCATCATTATTAATTTTGAATCTAACGTAATTTAAGAAAACAGATTAAAATCAGTGACTCACCTCTTTTCCGAAATGATATGACGTCTTTATCATCTGAATTGACATTACGGTTAGAATAACATCAGAATAGATAACTATACGAATGGAGTTTATGATTAAATTACAAACTTAAGAGCGCTTGCAGACATCACTCCTTGTGTAACGAATACAGAATTGAGAGTAACCACAAAAGAAAGAATGTTCAGAGTTCAGTCAATTGACTGAATCGATCTCTTGAATCTCCGCTGTCCTCCCTGAAAGAGAACGATTGGTCACCTTATTATTTTTGAATTATTTTTACTTTTCTAAGAGTGAAAATAGATGACTGTGCTCATAGTTTTCTCTCTCCTACAACAATTTGATACTAAAAAGACAGAGCAACGCCGGATATTCTGCTAGTTAATTAATACAATTTGAAATTTAGATACGCGATCATCAAAAGTGACAGTTTTAGAATAATTCCAATAAATAATGATAACCTTAAAAGGTATAGGCAAATGGAAGCGGTTAGGAAACACACTGTTAATGACAAAAATCCTTCATCTACTAATGCGATTCTTTGAAACTCTCCTTCCCAATAACACACAGTTTCTGATTACTTACAATTCAAAATTATTGCAGTCGTAAATTGCCTTTATTCAAACAAAAGCAGCATAACTGGGTTTCCTCACGGAATTTGGATAAACAGTTATGATTTCTACGACGAAAATTGCATGACGCAATCGCTTTTGTATCACGTACACAATCAGCAGCCGAAGTTACAGCTAATTGTATGCAGATACTAACGTCCGAGGATAATTATAAATTGAGTTACATCGTCGTGTAACAAGCTGCGACAAATCATTAGAAAGACTTTCGAGTTTAATATATCGTCACTGTCATTCAACGTGAATTAATTTCCAACAGCACACGTGGTTTATTATTTGATGGTGGTGGCAGACTTGGGGGTTCGCAATTATTTATGCTAACATCGGTATCTTTGGACATGATTCATAAAACTTCAAACACAGAACGAGAATAATACACAATAGCGTCCAAAATTAAATTTACAAATAGATTTTTCACAGTTGTTCAAAACAGATACTATTGATATTTTAAAAATGAATGTCATCTATAGTTTGGAGAATATTAGATGCATTGTATTATGCATAGAATATTCAACCGTTTAATGCCAAATGCTTTGTAGAATGCATAGAATATTTCACTGCTGAAGGATAGGTTTTCCGGAAAAATGTGAAATCTACCCTTTCTTATTGGTAAATTTTGTCTATAAGATTGTATCCCACGAAAAATAGAAACGATACATCAGTTGAAATGAGTTCTCAGAATCATTTATACGAAGGATTCATGAGAGCAATTGGTTGGCTTGAACCTGACCTGTCTCAATCGGTTGTAGCACGATGGTTAGGAATGTTTGGATTGGCATCCAACCATTAGACGACATAAAACCACTCCCAGGACCACCTTGGATTAACATCGACGTACATACCGTTGATAACGTATTTAGAGTATCATAAGTTTACATATGAACTAAAATTGGCGAAATCGTTCCAGTGGTTGTGGCTGGAGAACTCGTTCTTTGATTTTGCCAACTATTTTAAATATATAAATGCAATAATATATTTATAAAACCAATCATTCAAGTGACTGAAATGAGATTGAGTTATTTCATAATTGTTCCATTTATTATCTCTGTTGTCAACATCTGTTTTTTCAACTAATACAAATGCTATAGCGATTGATAAGATATCATTTAATGAGCTATTTTACCGACTTCTGATATAAACGTTAAAAGACAATGTATGTTTGAAATTTAAGTTA
Organism: Araneus ventricosus; assembly: GCA_013235015.1. Lineage (NCBI taxonomy): Eukaryota > Metazoa > Arthropoda > Arachnida > Araneae > Araneidae > Araneus > Araneus ventricosus. The sequence goes on along the minus strand of BGPR01003275.1, from coordinate 137,359 downwards.
AAAGAAGCTAAACCTCGTTTGGGCCAGCTTAACCTAACACAGGTGAAACGAGCTGGAAACTCAAGAGGAACATGCTGTAATCAACTCTTTGCTCAACATATTTCAGTAGTACGTAGAATGGTATAATCTAATGTATTATCTCTTTTGGCAGGCTGGCTTAATATCGGAAATCATGTCGATGAAAAAAATAACTCTTAAAGGGGCGAGTGAGAGACGTCGCTCCAAATCCAGCATATTCAAGAGTCGCTAAATCTATTAATATTTTTGTATATATTATCGAATATGACAAATAAAAAAATTCAAGATGACTGCATTCTTGCATCAAATATTGTAAACAAAGAGGTATTTTAAATACGTTCACATCAGTGAACTAACTAACGAGTGAGTGTTTCATTTTAATTTTCAAACAAAAGAAAAAATCATTTTTCTGGCTGGGGAGAGGTTAAACGTCCGAAAAATTGACACTGGTTTGCTGGCTATTTAACTGTGGGTGCCGCTTGTAGTGATTATTTTTGGTCAAAGCCAAAGTGATCACTGCATCCGGATGATAGGTACTCCAAGTGCTTTAAAAATAATACAAATCTATAGGTATAGGGTAAGGTTGCTTAACCCTCTGATTCCTAAGTCCATTGAAATAAAGGGACCTCGAAATACGGGAACTTCCGAGCTCCTCTATCAAAGATAAAAGAAATTCACTTTCCCCCTCAAAAACCACAATGACAGCTGGCATTGACCGAATTGTAAGAAAAATCCCCTCTTCCCCAAACACATCTGGGCGAGTTTCTCTAACGAAGAAAGCACGCGCCGCGGGTGTGAAATCAATCACACTTAACGAAAGGGGTGAAAATTTCAGAGTGACATTCGGACGTTTCGGACGTCTATCGTCTTTTGCTTGAAGGGACGTATGGGACAGTCCCGTATCGATAGAGTTAAGGACCCCCTAAGGAAAAAAGTCTACAAATTTCAAGTTTTACTAAATGAAGGATTAAGTTTTGCATTATTTTATTACAAGAAAGTTCAAAATACACACACTGTGTTGAAGGAAATAAACAAATTTTAAAGTAATAACATCGGTACGACTGGGGACACCGTCTCTTAAGTCGTCCACCTATGTCCTAACTCGTACCTTGGAAGCAAATGAAGCAAAAACACCTTGTATTTAAAACACCTTTAAACTATTCGGCCTCGGTCAACCCTTTCGGTTTTTCAAATTCATGTTTATTTAGTTCTAGTAGGTAACGTCGCGGTTTCGGTTTAGGAATATTATTTTTCGTTTTACACCAGTGGGTAATTTTCATAATGCCTCGTCCATATCTTCTTGGCTCTAAGTATTATATACGTTCTGCCACGTTTATGGACCCTGCCTAAAAATTGCGAAAAACATATTTCACATTACATATTAAAGTGAACATTATTCTCTTTCTTTAAATGATATGTATCTTTAGATATGCAAGAGATCTTAAGGCGTAACTGGTACGATTTAAGCCTCGTTTGTGGTACGACTTAAGCAATGGCAAGTGTAAAATTTTAAGTAAGCATCATAAAAATAATGAAATGAACCAGAGCGTCAATACTGCATAAAAGCAACTATTCAAATAGCACAGAATGATACCCTAAGAAATAATAACATGTTATTAATAATATTATTGTTCTACGTTTTACGAAATATGCACGAAAACTATAAGTAAACTACCGAAAACATATATTTCTTCAAAGTTATGTTGTAACACATCGAAGCTCCGTTCTCAATAATGGAATTAAGAACGCCGATACTAGTAGTCATCGCACTGCCGTCAGCGTTGCGGATTCGACGAAAACAAAGTCAGAATGGAACAGGTACGATTTAGGCTGTGGTACGACTTGAGCAACCTTACGCTACAAAGATAGCAGAAAAAACAGACCTCGCGATATTGTTGATATACTGGGTGTCCACTAAAGTCCTTCTACCCTACATTAACTTGAGAACGATGACAAATATTGCCACAAACTTGGTGTCTAGGTATAGTAAAGTGAGCATGTGCTACACGGTGAGATCGGTTACAGCGTCACCTGGCGGCAAACAACCGAGTTAGCGTTCCTGTCTCGAAAACGGTAAGAGATATGGGAAAAAATCAATTATAAAATTGTAGAGAACCTTCTATTTAGTACGAAAAGACACCTTGAGTACAATAATGCTAAGAACAGAACGCTTAAAATACAGGACCTTAAACGACGCATTACTGATGCTTATGCCAACTTGTCACCTGATGTGCTACAATATGTGCAGCAAGAAATCGAAAAAAGAATTCAAGATGTGCATTGTAGCTGTCGTAGAGCATTTCGAACACCGAAAATTAAAGTTTCCGCTGATAACTAATTGTTTTGTTTTCTTTCTAACGCTTTTCTGGCGTAAGTCTTGAAAATCGCGTCCAAACAAATGCGCATTTCACACGTTCTGTTCTTAGCATTATTACGCTCAAGGTGTCTTTTCGTACTAAATCGAAGACGTTATACAATTTTGTAATTGATTATTATCCCGTATCATGTACCGTTTTCGAGATAGGAACGCTAACTCCGTTGTTTGTGGCCAGGTGGCGCTGTAACCAATCTCACCGTGTAGCGCATGATTACTTTACTATACCTAGACACCAAGTTTCTGGCATTAGTTGTCTCCGTTCTCAAGTTTCTGTAGGGTAGAAGGACTTTAGTAGGCACTCTGTATACATATAATCAATACAATGTAGGGAATTGAAAAACATTCATACGTATTTAATTTTTAAACTTTTTAAAAAAAAGTTATCGAGAGCAATTTTTTAAAAAAAGTTTTCAAGCATTCTCTGGTTAAACCGTTCATATGCGTAATGATCATGAAAGGATTCATCCCGGTATTACACTGATCTTCTTAAAGTGCGAAGGGCTTGGAGAGTTTATTGGGTTGAAAGAAACTCTGCAGGCCCTTCTTTACCTGTCTTTATGCTCTGTGCCATCATCTCTTCGGTTCATCCATACATGAAAGATTGCTTCTTCTGTAGTTTTTTCAGCTCTCTTAAAATTTGCGTCCTCGTTGATCCAGACTTCATAATCCTCTTCGGAAAGATCGGTTGGCCTTCCAACGGTCTCTCTTTCTCGACTATCGAAACCGATCACTACAAGCGAATTATTGATCACTAGAAACGGAGGATTTTCTGTGTGTTTAGATATGGGAGATCCGTTCTTCAATAATTTGTTCATTGCAACCGATTGATCGTTACATCCGTGATCACTATAAGCGGCGACCCTATTGTATATAACTAGCTGATATACCCAGCGTTGCTCGGGGTGAAAATGCTTTCCTGCCTAATAATTTTAGTGTAGCAAATACTTATATAGAAAATATTATAATACTCAAAATCCTTTTATCATTAGATACTTTTTAAAAATTAAAATGAATATATCAATTGAACCAAACGATATTTTAAAATCGCCGAAAGCTAATACTTTGCACTAGTTATTAATAATTTTTAAAGAATGACATGCAATTTAATTAAACGTTGTGACGTTTCAATTTGATTTACATTCGCACAATCTTTCTATCGTCTGCACCTTCATTTTTAATTAAAATGTGAAAATCTGTTGCATCAAAGATTTTTAAAAATCTCGCTGTTTCTCAGAAAACAAAAAAAATCACATTTTTTTAAAACCGCAGAGAGCTAATTTTTTTCGTAAGTTATCAATAATTTTTAAAAAATGATGCAAGATTTAATCAAACTTCGTGGGTGGCAACTTAAATAGGAGCTTACAATATGGAATATGGAATATAATTTTGAACAACGAATTTAAATATCCACCGACCGTTAAAAGCAAGTAGTCAATTTTGAACCAATTTTTTACCCCTAAAGGCCCAGTGTTGCCTTTAAGCAACATATCCAATTTTGTCTTCTAAAATATTGAGAATAAGACTGAAGTTCAAATGCCTGTTGTTGCCATTAGGATACATACTGAAACTTTTATTTAACCAATTTACAACACATAGATGGAAGCCTGAGTGCTGATAAAAAATAAAAATAAATTAATGTTTTTCACTTGCGGCTGGATTTTTTTTATCTATGTTTCTGTGCTTGAGAATACCATATTTTATTCTACAATGTTGAAGGAAATTCCTTTTTTACATTAGTATTTATTAAATTTCATTTGTGTTTGACGTTATAGAATTTTATCAAGAATTTTTTTCTGAAATACAGCCCAGTGTTGTCAGTTGGTATCAAACTGATTTTAGCCATGAACCATAATTAAAACAAAATAGGATTTTTAAAAGTATATTCCCATGCTTTATTCAAGAAATGAAAATCAAAAAACATTTTTAAAAAATCTGGCTTTTAAGGGTTAAGTAACAGGAAACCTCAAAATAATTTTCAAGTTATTGAGATATTTTTCAATATCAATAAGGTAAAAAAGATATCTTATTTAAATATCTCTCATTCTCATGTTTTGGCTATTTTATATTCCTTTTACTGTTGAAATCTTGGGTGAAGCCATGTTATTTTTCTTGTGCAATGTACGCATAGTTTTTAATTACTAAAGAAATTAAATATTTAATTTATTGGTACAAAACCGTAACTAAAACCTTCCTTTTGCTTCATAGTATTTGTGAGCAAAAGTTGAAGAAAATCTAGTCAGCAGTTCAGATTTCCATACCATACCAAAAAATTAGCATTTCTACTTTATTTATGGATGAGCTTTTTATTTTGTTTATTTTGGGTGCACAGAACTTCCGTCCCAGTGATCCACTTCTGTTTTCTGGTAACCCACGGATTTAAGGAATCGCTAAATCCATTTGGATGATGTATCTAAATTTAATGGCCAGTGATTATCTAAATGGTTTAGTTAAAAATTTAATCGCCAAACAAACCTTAGAAGTCGCCAAAAAGAGAAATAATAAAAAATTATGCAGCCTTTCAACAAAATGGGGCTCTTATCTTAATATAAATAAAAGTCATTGTGGGTATGTGGATATGTATGTGGGTATATATGTGGGTATGTATGTGGCTATGTTCCACATCTCCTCCTAAACCAATGGACGGTTTTCAACCAAATTTTGTACACTTATTATTTAAGACAAGGGGAAGACACTTATGAACTTTTCTAAGTCCCAAAGTTAATTAAACAGTCAGTTAATTAGAAAATAACCGAAACCGTTTTTCCGCAGTAACTTCGGAGCAGATTGTCTGACAAAACATATTTTTATACCATCTTAAAGTTCAAATTTTTACCTTTTCAATGATACCAATTTCATTTCTGTAACATTTTTCCTTCGATTGTTATTAAATTTTAAAAGTTCAGACAACAATTAAATAATTAACAAATCCCATTGACTCGGCGATTCTCGATGAAGAATATTTTATTTTTCAATCGACTGTCACGTGATTTTTCAGGAATGCGAAAGCATGAGGAATAAATTCTTTTTAAAATCAAATATCACGTAATCCTTCTTTCCGCTGTAACTTCGGAACAAATTGTCCGATACAAATTATTTTTATACCATCTTAAAGATAAAAATTTTGCCTTTGCAATGATACCAATTTTATTTCTGTGACATTTTTCATTCAATTTTTATTAATTTTTTAAATTTTACGTGCAGACGATTTTGAAATAACGCAATTTTATAGCTACTCAGTTGCTAGGAGATGGTTAGACTTTGAACTAATTTACCTTTATTTCTGAAAATTTTGCTTATATTTATAAGTATCCATAAAATAAGGCAGAATTTACATGTATCTGTCTGTCTGTCGGTCAATCGGTTGGTCACAAGAACTCCTCCTAAACGGTGAACGGTAGCGACGTGAAATTTACACACGGCATTCTAGAGCATATTTTTAGGTCAAAGGTGTTATTTTCAAGTTTCAGAGTTAATTAGTTCTTAAGATATTTAATTAAATAACGAACATTAGCCGCTTTTAAGCCTAATGCTTAGACGTTTTTTGCCAATAACTTCTGAAATCTTTATTAGACAACAATTATTTTTATGCCATTTTAAAGACCAGAAAATGATCTTTTTAATGCTATTAATTCCATTGCGATGAAATGTTTTCTCCGATTGCTATAAAGGTTTAAAAATATTTTTTAACGTAATTTCTAACAATACTTTTTATTCTTATAGAAATAAATTCAAGCCAAATTACTATTTCGCGCGCGGGCTTTTGCCGGTGTTAATTGTCAGGGGCACCTTCCGATAAGCCTAGAATGATAGTCGGTGTGCCAGTACTACTAATACGTAAACTCGATATACCGAGACTGCGCAATGGCACACAGTTAAAAATTACACACCTAGGTACAAACGTCGTGAAAGCTACTGTTATGACTGATATAGGGAGAAGAGAGAGTGTTTTAATTCCACGCCTTCCGATAACACCGAAGGATTTATCATCACAGTTCAAAAGGTAACAAATCTCTGTAAAAATATCATTTTCGAGGCTCAGGGCCAGACACTGAAAGTGGCAGGCGTACATTTGGAAAAACCATATTTTTCCCATGGGCAACTATATGTGGCCTGTTCACGTGTGTACAGCCCACACAACCTCTACATCCGTGCAAATAACGTGGTATACAAAAGTATATCATCATAGATAAACAATTTATATAACTATATCAGCATACATGTACAGTACACTCCTGTCAGCCGTCCAATTAAGTATTATTAACCGTCAGAACTTTTCCTTTCCCCTTTCAAAATGCAACAAAACATTTGCATTCGTGAATTAAAAAAAGAATAATTCAAATTCTTCGCGCACGAAGTCGCGGGTAACAGCTAGTTTTAAATAAACATCGAGAACTACAGCAATAGGAACATCAAATTTAGCATTTTAAAAATATCCTTAAGCCATAACATTAAAAATTTCTACTTTAAACATTAATTAACATCTTCAAACAGAGTGTTGAAATGTTCAAGATTCCCATTGACGAAGCATTACACCGGAAATCGATCAGTGTAGTGGAAGTTCTACAACACCCCAAATAAACAAAACAGAAAACTCATCCGTAGAGATCAATAATATAACGCTTAATATTTAATAAGCAGGGATGACCATATGGGCCAACATGGCGGGAACAGTTCTTAAGGTGTCTACTCATCTTATAAATCTTCACGAACTGGATTTACAAATAGCTTTCCATGTCGGTATTGGACCCAAGAACATTAATTCTTGGGCCTCTGTCATGCAAATTCTTCCGCACGTGAAATTTTCCTCATCAGCGGAACGATTTTCTGTCATCTGTCATGAACAATCTGACTCCTTAGAGAAGTATCTTTTTATTTTTGGGTAATTTACATCAGTTGCCTTACGATAACATCTCACTTTTTGAGGAAGAATCTTGTGTTTGTAACATTTTAAAGAAATGATGTATTACATTCTCGATATTTTTTTCTTTTTACCTGGCATTTAGATTTCTCAGATATCATTATTTTCAGCAGAGATTTCTTACATCCTTTCATTTACAAAAAATTATGTTGTGATATTTTTTAAAAATTTTAACTCAAAACCTGCTTTTGCCAAATCTAGTAATTTTTTAATTTAAAAAATTAAAATACCATTCTGATAAAATAAAAATGGAACCAATTTATATTACGTAACAGTCACAAGACAACCGTAACTGCAACTGTTATCTAAATAAGTATCTAAATGTTGCCCAGTGTCTACGTGGGCCTGTGATTAACATTTTACAAAGTTTTCACATTGTTTATTTTTATTTATTTACTTTCTTTGCAAACTTTTGAGTAAAAAAAATACGCTATTGTTCATCTTTTAGTTGTTATTATGAGAAAGAAATGAAAGTTATGACTTCCGAAAAATTTCAAATTTTCCACTTAATAATCTTGAGTTGTCAAAAATATGGATTGTTAAAATTCAAAAGGAAGTTTTTAAGCCTTCATAAAAGTTTTCCAACCCTTTGGTGAAATATATATATATACACTATCTCATTAAAAATTAAATAATTTACTAAAGTAAAATTAGCTATATATATTACAAACACAAAAAATGTAAATATAATTTAGATTAGATATACTTAAATAAAGTTAGTAAACATGAACGACTCTAATACCAAACGAGTTTAAATAAATTTAACAATATTTAAGAAAGAAATAGCTAAAAATTGAGTTCTAATGTACGAAATAGAATTATACAACGAAAGAAAGTATGTATAGCATGTATGTATAGATGTGCAATTACTCTTGCAATGTGATTGTAATGCCACTTGAACACACTCTCTTTTCGAAAGGTATACTAAAATAATTTAATTTTTCTATCAATCTCTCTTCTATCAATCATTGTTTGTGATAATTTTTTTTGAAAAATATCATTCAAGAATAAAATATTTTCTTAGAACCATTGCCAGGTTGGCTTTCTTGAATACTGCGTAGCCAAGGTAGCAGTGCGAAGATAGGTTCATTTCGGTTTATACCATTTAGCTCTTCCCATAAAGCCGATTCTATTTTTAAAGTTTTTGAACATATCACCCTGAACACTTCATCATTTCATTTCTTGCCGATGATTTCAGACGTAAATGGCGTCTTCATGTATCAAACGTTACCGGCTGCAGCGTATCGATCATAACATTTTGGATGACGTTTCAAATGCTACCTAAGCGAAAATCTAGCGTCGGTCACTGACCGATGTGGCACTTAAAAGTGATATATTACTGCAATAAAAAGAAGTAATGGGAAAGGTTCATTTAAAACCTCACACAAGTGAGAAATGGTTTGGAATATTTTTCTCAGAATATGTTAACCGACTTTCATCCAAGCCGTGGTTTATTTCGTATTTTATTTTTCACAATCGTTTGCAAATAAATTTATTTTTAAAGAGTAAAATTTTTAAGTTGGCGATTTCTCAAAATATTATTTATTTTGTCGACTCGTATACAAAGAGAAAGTATTGAAATCGTCATAACAATTCGATCCGAAGTTTGATGAATATCCGTCTGGGTTCAGAAAAACATTTTTGGAATATAAGAACGCAGAAACACCTTAAATGCATTGTGCTACAAATAAAATCCTTCCAGACTGACTAAGAGTCAGTTCAGAAGCTCAGAATGATAACGTTTGTTAAGACGAGGATAATCTGATTGTTGGTACATGCTATATCGACTGCAAGTTAACATTTTCGTCCTTTGATTTTGGGTCATTATATGTTCGATCTCAAACATAAATATATTTCACGAACCTACAATAAGGAAATACATTCTAGAAAAGATATTGAATTAGGACAGCATAGGATGTCCAGCATAGGAAATTTAGTCGTGATATATGCTGCTTTTTATGTGATGCCTTGCAGTCTAAGGATATTTTCTTAACCCATGATATCTGAAAATATATTTCAGTAAAATTTGATTTTCTACAAAATTGACACAAAAACGGAAATAAGCAAGAAAGCACCCATTTCACACAGTTGCCGATGTTTCAGGATTAAGCAAACACCTATGGAGAAAATGCTCAACATGCAACCTTTCTGCCAGTGGCGTTTGTAGTTTCGTAAATGAAATACATATTATATATATATATATATATACAAACATATGCAAAAACAGAAACAAATGCAATAACCAATTAAGAAATTAGATTTAATCAAATAAATACTTAAATCGAAGAAGTAATATTTCAGATGAAGTAAACTTTAGGAAATGGACACTATACGATTAACAAAAATTCTAAAAAAGATTTAAATATGAGAAAAAAATGTTGTTTTGGTTTTTCTTTTATGACGTGGCTTTGTTGTTTTCTTTTGTTAATATATATATATAATGTAAGGCCTCTTTCACATTATACGGTTGAACCGTTACGGCAAGAATGCATTAGGCCGCCTCTTGGTGGTAAACTGAAGAAATGAGTGGAAGCTTTCACATTAGCCGATCGCGGTTTGAGTCCGTTTGTTGGGGTTTAAACCAGCCGCGTGCGCGACTGGAAAAAACGGCGCCGTTACGACTTCGTCTTAGTAGTAATGTATGAAAATATGCTGACGCTTTCACATTGCACGAATTTCATCCGGCTGCCGTCCGTCACCTTCACAAGGTCACTTGTTCTTTTTGTCTTCTCGGAGCTTTTGCAGTTAATTAATGATTTCATTATTTTTATAGAATGCTTCAAAATTTAATTTTACTATTGTCTTTGTCATTTTTAAATGATTTCATTGTTATTATTGTTGGCGCATGCGCGCTCCCGACTGGTCACGTGTTAATTTAGTGTTCTGCGAGCAGCCGCCGAGAGTGTTGTGATATTTTTCGGCTCTCGCAATGAGAAATAAATGAGTGTCTACAGTCCACCTTAAGTGTGTTTTGTGAAGTTATTTAATTAACTTGCCTGAGAGTGTGATAAATAGAAATCTGAGCTAAGTGACGGGTCCATTTTGGTCCTTGGCTCGCCGGAGTAACCGAAACTGTGCGACTTATGAGTGCCATGTGTGTAAAGACTTGTGCGTCTTTAAAACGAAACTTATAAAAGTGTGGATTATCTTCAATTGAAGGTTAGTGACTTTAAGTCTGATATTTAGTTAAGAAATTTCAAAATGTTGAAGAACTGTAGCAAAGCAGATCTAAAAGTTATTGCAACTGAGTTAGGTTTAGCTTTTGATAAAAAAGCTACGATTGTTCAATTAATAGATTTAATTCAAAAAAGCAATTATTATAAAAAAGACATAGAGTTTGTGGAAGGTTTAGTGAATTCCACAATTGAAGAGCGTAAACATCTTGAAGAAATTGCTTTAGAGAAAGCGAAAGCAGAACAAGGGCAGATGAATTTGGAACAAATTAAACTGGAGAGAGTGAAAGCAGAACTTGAGCTTGCGCGCTTAAGATCAGAATCTAACTCAGAAAATAAGGATAAAAATTCCGGTGAAAATGATAAAAAAGAAAGTATAGAATCTCTAGACTCTCTCATTAAAAGTATTAGAACTCTAACGGTCAAACTTCCAAATCGACCGGAAGGGTTTAGTTATTTCTTTTCATCTTTAGAAAGAGCGTTCATTTCCAAAAATGTCCCAGAGAAATTTAAAGCGGAAATTCTTCTAAATTTGTTAGGGGAAAAAGCATCAAATGTTATTACATATATTAAAGATGACGAATTGGGAGATTATTCAAAAGTTAAAGCCATAGTGTTAAGAGAATTTGAGCCTACACCACAAGTTTCTTTAGAGAATTTTAGAAAGACACAACGTCAGACAAATGAAACGTATATGCAATTCGCGTCTAGATTAACTACGAGTTGGGATTATTATTTGAAATTAAGAAATGTTTCCGATTTTGAAACTTTAAACAAATTAGTGGTATCGGATAAAATATGTCAAACACTTGATAAAGAGGTTATGTGTTTTATTAGCGTGCGCCAGAATAATTCTTGGTTTCAACCCATTGAATTGGCTAAGGAGATAGATTTATATTACACTTCAAAGGGAAAACCTGTAATTAATGATTCTAGGCCGAGTAATAAAAATAGTTATCCCAAACATGTGTCGAAAGTTTTTCTAACTGATGTAAAAGATTATAAATGTATTTTATCTTGCGATGAAATTCATCCTTTGTATAAATGTCCTATTTATAAAAACATGTCGGTTAGTGAAAGAGTTGAGTTTGTGAAATCAAATTCTTTATGTTTTAATTGCCTGGAGAAAGGGAATCATAGAGCAAATAATTGTAGAAGTAAATTCCTTTGTGGTATTTGTAAGAAAAAACACCATGTTTCCCTGCATTACCCTCGTCAACCAAAAACAAATAAAGAGACGATTTCGCAGAATATGAGTAATCAAAGCAAGAGTATCCATTCGGCCTTGAACGCTTCTGCGCCCATTTTCGAGCCATCGCAAGAAAATAATTTATTCCAAACATCGTGCAATCTTGCTAATGATTTAAAAAGTGTGTTGCTCAGCACTTTTGTTTGTTTGATTAAAGATGAATCGGGTAATTGTTATGAATGTAGAGGGTTGTTGGACGTCGGAGCAAATTCCAATTTTATAAGCAAAAAATTAGTAGACAAGCTTCAATTGAAAGGAGAAAAGATTAATATTTCTGTATCAGGAATAAATAATTTGTCTTTGAATATAAAGTCTAAAGCTAGTGCAACGATTTTAAATAGAGACAAGAGTTTTGAGTTAAATCTAAGTTTTTTGGTAGTTCCAAAGATAACTGAATTTACGCCTTCTAAGTCGCTTGAGATTAATGTTTCATCTTTAAATAACATAAAATTAGCTGATGATAAATTTTATGAGCCTGGTCCAATTGATTTTCTTGTAGGTGCAGAATATTTCTATGAGCTTTTAAAACCAGGTCAAATTTCTCTTCATGATACAAATTTAAGATTACAAAATAGCGTTTTCGGCTATATTGTAAGTGGGAGTCTTCTAGCTAAGGGAGAAGCTGAAATACATTGTGGGCTTATAACAGATAATTCAGAGTTAGAAAAAACTTTAAAGGAGTTTTGGGAAATTGAGAACATTGAGAGAGAGTCTGAGATTTCTGTTACTAAAGAAGCAGAAATATGCGAAGAGCATTTTCTCAAAAATTATTCTAGAACTGAAACCGGAAAATTTATGGTAAAAATGCCATTTAAAGAAGACCCATCGTGTCTTGGTGAATCGAGAAAAAAGGCTGAAAAATGTTTAAATTCGTTGTGGAATCGCCTACGTAGAGAGCCTAAACTTTGTGAACTTTATAAAAGTTTTATGCAAGAGTATTTACATATGGGTCATATGGAAGAGGTAATAGAATATGAAGAACCAGATGTAAATTATTATATTCCGCATCATTGTGTATTTCGTCCGGAATCAAACACTACACCTTTGAGAGTTGTGTACAATGCAAGTGCGTTAACTTCTTCCGGAAAATCATTAAATTGTATACAGTTTAACGGAGGTACAATTCAGGATGATCTCTTGAGCATTATGCTGAGGTTTAGAAAACATAAATTTGCCTTTGTTGCTGACATCAAAAAGATGTATCGGATGATACTGATCGATCCTAACCAAAGAGATCTTTTGAGAATATTATTCAAAGCGGAAGTGAATGATCCAGTAAAAGTGTATAAATTATGCACTGTAACGTATGGCACAACTAGTGCGCCTTTCTTGGCAACAAGGACAGTGCAGCAGTTGGCTAAAGATGAGGGAAAGGACTTTCCGTTAGCATCATCTGTATTATTACAGGACGTCTATATGGATGACGTCTTAACAGGTGAGGATAATCTAATTAAAGCTAAGGATATGCAACAACAGCTCATATCTTTGTTTGATAGAGGAGGCATGGAGCTTCACAAATGGTCAGCTAATAATCAGTCCCTTTTGTGTGATGAAATGAAAGAATCTGATTATTCATTTAGTAAGGAAACTAAAACTTTAGGTATACTTTGGAAACCTCAACCAGATTGTTTTGGCTTTAATTTGATAATAGAGCAAAGTGAAGTGTACACTAAACGAGCTGTGTTATCTCAAATAGCACGAATATTTGATCCTTTGGGTCTATTAGGTCCAATCATCACTAAAGCTAAAATATTTTTACAAAAATTGTGGTTATTAAAATTAGATTGGGGAGACACTCTCCCATTGAAAGAAAATACTGAGTGGCAAAGTTTTCTTAATTCATTAAAGTTTGTAAACCTTATCAATGTTCCGAGATGGATTCTCAGTGAACAGTGTATTAGTGTAGAATTACACGGCTTTGCTGATGCCTCAGAACTGGCATATGGAGCTGTCATCTATATGAAATCCATCAATTCTTACGGTGGCTCTGAGGTGAAGCTACTCATTAGTAAATCCAGGGTAGCGCCTCTTAAGTTTGTGACTATACCGCGGCTAGAACTCTGTGCTGCAGTTCTATTGTCTAAATTGATGAGAAGAGTCTTGAGAGCTCTAAAACTAGAGGTTTCGAAAAGCTATTTCTGGACAGATAGCACTATTGTTCTGTCATGGTTGGAAAAGGAATGCAAAGATCTTAAGACCTTTGTTGCTAATAGAATATCTATCATTCGAACTCTAACTGTGGCAGAGCAATGGAATCATGTGCCATCAAAACAGAACCCAGCGGATCTAATATCAAGAGGAATGGATCCAGTTAAACTACAACTGTGTGAACTGTGGTGGAGTCCCTCATTTTTATTACAACCTGAAATGACTAAGTGTCGCGATAGCTCTATCGAAACCAATGATCTTTATATACGTGAATTAAAATCAAATCCTTCAGACCTATTGTCTAGGGGACACAAAGCTGAATCTCTTCTACATCATGAAGGGTGGTGGAATGGACCATCAGTTTTACAATCTGATGAACTTCCTGAAACTGTGTGTGAGTGTTCAGATCCAGATGAAGATTACTTACCTGAACTCAAATCTAAGAACTCTAAGGCTGATATTGTGTTAACTTTAAATTCTAACAAAACATTCTTTGATTACATAGTTAACCGTAGTAATAGAATTTTAACTGTAGTTCGAATATTGAGTTTTCTTTTCAGGTTTATTTCTAATTGTAGAAATCCAGAGAGTAAAAGAAAAGGACCATTGACATCAGAAGAGCTGTCAGAGGCAGAGCATTATTTAATCAAGCAATGTCAGTTTGAAGTGTTCTCTGCAGAAGTCACAGCCATGATGCCTGGTGATAATATTTCGAATAAGAGTAAAATTCTAAATTTATCTCCCTTTCTAGATAATAAAGGTGTAATGAGGGTAGGAGGAAGACTTGAAAATTCCCAATTACCATATTCAGGTAAACATCCCATAATACTACCCTCAAAAGGTAAGTTAACTGAAATGATTGTAAGGTATTACCATGAAAAATATTTTCATCTTGGTCCCCAACATTTGCTTTTTCAGGTTAGACAAAAATATTGGCCCATTCATGGGAGAAATGTATGTAGAAAAATTGTGCATAACTGTGTTGTTTGTTTTAAAGTTAAACCAAAAGAGTATTCTCAAAAAATGGGCAATTTGCCAAAGGAAAGAATTACTCCAGATAAAGTATTTAGTTCAACAGGAATAGATTTATGTGGACCATTCTTAATTAAAAATAAATATCAAAGGAAAGGTCCTGAAATAAAAGTTTATGTTTGTATATTCATTTGCTTAGTAACAAAAGCCATACACCTTGAAATAATCAGTGATCTAACTTCTCAGTCTTTAATAGCTACTTTGAAAAGATTTATTTCAAGAAGAGGTAAATGCCATAAGATTTTTTCTGATAATGGATCTAACATGGTAGGGGCTAACAGAGCATTAAGAGATTTGAATAAATTGGTCAGAGATAGAAATGAGTCTTTATATGCGTTTTTTGCGGAAGAAAACATTGAATGGTCCTTCATTCCCCCTAGAAGTCCAAATTGGGGAGGACTCTGGGA
>BGPR01003275.1:87622-112037 GCA_013235015.1 Araneus ventricosus | reverse complement strand
GTATGGAGCTCTAACTACGGGTGTAATAGGAATTTTATCCGACTGTCGCTCCGGACTTTTTAATTGACATTTTTCACATGTTCTGCAATAATTTTCTACATCTTTTGAAACATTTGGCCAATAAAAGGATAATTTAATTCGTTCTCTAGTTTTCTTCATTCCTAAATGGTTTTCATTATGAGCTAATTGAAGCACTTTATCCCGATAACTTTTAGGTAATACTAACAGATAAATCGTGTCCCCACAAATTTTATCTTTGTGAAATAATAACTCATCCCGCAAAAAGAAATTATTCTTTTTAAACTAGCATCTTTAAAAGCATTCTTTAAAGTTAAACATTCTCTTTGCAATTTTCGGAATTTATTCGATTCTGAAAATTCATCATTACTGCTATGTAATTTATCACTTTCCGAGATCAAACAAATGCTAAAATTTGGCCCACTTTCGTTTTCTTGCGAATGCGAAACAGAACCCTCGTCTGACCTTGAAGCATTCTCATTTCTCTCCTCCCCCATCTGTATCTTTAATGCAAAATTGCACTCTGAACCCAAAATATTCTCAACTTTTGATGAATCTTCGTTTCGCGGAATCTGAGTTAAAGACATCCGGTGTAATTAAACAAGGAATGTTTAGCTTATCTGTCAAAGCGAATAGAATATTAGAGCTATAAAATAGACAATCGTCTGGGTTTTTATAATGTACTGGCAATACTGCTAATTTGGCATCAACTCTTTCTTTAAAAGCGGATTCTAATATTATTTTCCCTTTCTCTTCGATCTCCACATCTGGAATTAACGTAGTATTTAAAATAGATATTTCCGCGCCACTATCGATTATTGCGTCGATTTGTCTACTTGCTATACAAATGGAAACTTTTTGTAAGGGATATAAATTAATTTCGTTCATATTTTTAGAACACTGCAAATGTTTAGAGTTTATATTAGTGACGATAGCGGAATTATCATTGGGTTTATTTACAGATGCCTGTGGGTTATTTCTCGACTTTCTTTGCACCTCATTACTTGGTTTATTTACCTGTTCATATTTATTTCTTCTATTTGGGCAATTTTTCGCTAAATGTGAGTTACTAGAACAGATGTAACACTAGCGTATTTTAGAAGCATATTTGTTATCATTGGTATACTGGGGTTTTCTTAATGGTGGGGGAATATACTTAGTATTTTCATATACTGATTCGCGATAAACAGACCGTTTCTCATGTTTTATTTCCTCAAATGATCTACCTTTAGCGATAAAATAGATATCGCATTCTTTCGCCAACTCATTTGGCTGTAGCCAGTTTTCACCCTGTCTAACTGCAATATGGGCAGAAATTTCGTTATCTAAAGTTTCAAAGATTTTATCAGATATGATAAGATTTACTAATGAATCAAAATCATTCACTTTGCAAATCTTGCAATAGTGAAGCCAACCCGATCGTAAACGAGATACGAATTGTTGATGAGTCTCCCCTGCTAATTTTTTAGTTTTCTTAAAATTATCTAAACAAACAAAAGGAGATGGTTCGTATTCTTTTATGATTAAAGCTTTTATTTTATCATAATCTTTTAAGTCATTCTCATCAATATAAACTAATATATTCGCAGCTTTTTCTCCTATCAATTTCAATAGGATTTCCGATTTATATATTTCCTGAACATTTTTATGTTTAAAAGCTCTTTCAATGGAATCAAAAAATAGATTCCAAGTTTCATCCTTCTTAGGTACAGGAATCGATAACGTCTGAACAGCTTTAAGGAGTTTATCCAAATATTGGATATTTTCAACACTATGTGTTGTATTGTTACTTTCGATTTGTTGCGTCAAACGCAACCGATCTAGTTCTTCTTCCTCTTTTCTCTGTGCCACTGTAGTGGCGAGAAAGTCTGCAATAAAATCCTTGTCTTTCGCATACTCTCTGGATTTTAATAAAATATCTCTTAGCTCAACTACTTTTAAGTTTTCACTTGCCGTTTCGCCGATTTCGTGTAACACGGCGAGCAGGTCAACTTTAGTAACATTTTTAAACATGTTACTGTTTATCTCTATCAATGATATATATCAATTGATAAAAGAAGCTTAAAAAGCTCACCTTTTCTAGGTAATCCAATTTTCTCATCCAGACTTAGCCTCTGGTACTCGTATAGGAGAGCGTGCTGTAATAATTGTACTTCAACTTTCAATGAATTCACGTTCTTTTTTTTTCACTAGTTTAATAAATTTACTAATACGATAAAATAACAAATATTTACAAATATACAATAGAATTAACTTTCAAGATTATTCATCTAATACTCAGAGTTCTGCACGGGAACTCCTACAAAACATGCACACCCAGTGCAGAGCCCAAACTAAACACTATGGCGTTTCCTTCCTCACTCCCCCGCGCGACTGTCCCGCCCACTCTTCACTTCACATCCTTTTCCTGAGAGCCGGAACAGCCACGTGGAGGTTAGTGGCATGACATATAGCCCAGTGGCTGGGTCGTTAAAAAAGGCCGAATTCGGAATTAATTAGGGGAAAGCTGGAAATTGTTTTAATCCCTTCAGTTTAGGTCTGGAATGAACATAATAAGTTTTCCCCTCCGGCGAGGTGAGCGTTAGTTGTAGTCAGAAAATAGGACTTTTTTCAATAATAGAGCTATATCTCGAAAACAGCTCATGCTATCAAAAATACTTTAAAGTAAAAGTTGAAGAGCTTGAAATTCTGAATAAAATGAGTACCAACACTTATTATATTCGATGAAAATTAAGCTCACAACTGCGCTTCCAATTTTGCCTAAATCGCTAATCAAGCGCTTGAAGCGAGAATGGACCAAGTTTTTTGATTACCCTGCCTCCAATTATTATAAATACATTTTAAATTTGTTCAGGATGCGTTTACAATTATTTCAAGGCTTTCTTTAGAATATTTTGAGATAAAAGACCACTGTTATTATGATTTAACAGAAGAAAACATCACACGAAAGCTTCAGCAATGGTTCAGAGGGTGTTTAATAATTAGAAGCAACGGATTTCTCATCCGATGGAAGTTCTTAAAAATAACTGAAAGCTTCTGCATTCAGGTATATGCACGGCATTTTAAATAGATTGCCGGTTATTTTGCAAAAGAAATCTTACAAAATTATAAACTGCGCTTGAAATTAAAAAAAAAAGATTATTTGTATAAAATAGTACCATAAACGAAATTTCCACGAACAGAGAAGAGATATACAACTAACTTTAAAGGAAAACCCTGAAGGAATGCGAGTTCCCAGTTCTCTTTCAAGTAGGAAAGTTGCGTTTTACAAGGGATATTGCTACTGTTGGGGCTGATTTGTGAATATTTACCAATATGGGAAACACGTGACCATCATATATCAATAGCTAAAATACAAACACAGAGAGAGGATCCGTTGATAACGTCGCTTTGGGAGCACACCGTTTAGTCCAAATGATAAGTAACCGAATAAATATCAAGTTTAGACAGACCCCTTTTAGCAACAGAAAAACTCTTTCTAAGCCTAACATTTTGTGGAAACATTGTTAAAGAGTCACACATCACGATAGAGTCAAAATATGGAATGCTTAAGGGATAGATTAAAGATATATTTTCTTTTGCATCTATAAATCCAAAGTTTCCGAACATCAGGATCTTTCGGAAATAAATGAAAATAAATTTTTTTGTGAACACTTCATATCTATAGCAAGTGGTATTAAGGCAGATGAAAGTATAAATTGCCACAATGCTTATTAAATCGGTGTATATTGTTTGTCAAAAACTGTTGGTAATAATTTTGCCGATGTTACATTTAAACCAAAAAACCGAGTGATGCCTATTCGGCCACAATATTCAGAAGAATCTCTCCCCTGAAAACGTCTGATGCAGAGTTACAGAAATATTTTGAATTTGAGCTTCCTCCTTTTCCATTGTCACTCTTTGATGAAGGAGGACTGAGCAAGACCCTAAGTAAATATTTTATGATTTATTTTCTACTGCAACTGATTTGAATTTCACTTCAGCATGTTATGTGGTTGATGGTGGATTTCTGTTGCATCGTGTGTTATGGCAGGCAAAGGAATCATTTTTCTTCATCCTGAAAAAATATGTTGACTACGCCAAAAAGCACTTCGATGAAGGGGCCACAACAGATTTTGATGGCTACCTTAAAGATGCGGCGAGAAGTACAAAATCAGTAAAGAGTATCAGACGAACAAAGAAATACATAGTTAGTTATGTTATGTTTGATAAATCGATATCAGCCACTATGTCCCAAGAAAAATTTTTATCAAATGATAAGAACAAGCAAAGGCTTATAAATATGTTATGTTTTAAGTTTTAAAAAGAAGGTTTTGTTGTGAAGCAAGCTGAGGAAGATGCTGATTATCTAATAATAAAGTGCTTTGGAAATAGAAAAATGGTCGCTATGTGTTGTGGTTGTTGGTGAAGGTTGGTTATAATGGCAGCATCCACTAATTCCGAAAACATTTTCTTCTTAAAGCCTGGGAGAAGCAAGGCGGAAGATGTCTTATATTGTGCAGCAAACCTGAACATTGCTCCACACATAAGGGACAATATTTTATTTCTTCGTGCGTTCAGTGTTGATCTATTCAGCAGTTCAGTGTTGATATCTGCTGTTTTCAGGCATCTGAAGAATTAATTTTCCAATGTTTTGAACAGCACTGAACTGCGAAAAGTTGTAAACATTTTTCTTGATGAAAATGCATGCCCGTATGAAGTAGATGAAACAGGACAGAAAGTTTTGACAGCCTGTATGGGAGAAAGAGCAGTGAAGAAATATTGGATTCTCTGAGGTTCAAACTTTCCGTGTATACCTATAGGTTTAACTTTGGAGTGGGTTTTCCAAAAGCCCTTTAGATTGTGATTGGAAAGAAACCAAACATGGATTGTTCTCAGTCATCAACCACAAGGAGCCAGATCCTCCAGCCCTTCTCTCTGGGGTATCATGCAAGTGCGCAAAAGGGTGTAATGTGACTTGCACCTGTAGGAAATCTGACATTAAATGTTCAAAAATTTGCTATCACTGCCAAAGGAAAAGGATGTACCAATTCTCCAGAAGTTGATAGCGTCATTTCAAACTCAGCTAACCAAGAGGCTAAAATCGATATCAGGATGGAGGAGATAATTTCAGATGTTGACTTGGAGGAAGAATGTCAACCATAGCAAGTAGAGGAAAGTGACAGTCAGCAAACCGACATTAATGATTATGACTCACATTCAACATCTAAAAAATTTAAATTGATCTAAAACTTTTTACCTATTTAATATCACTTCAATTAAGTGTAATTAAATAATAAGTGTTAAAATGAAAGTCGTTGTTTTTCATTACGCTCTCAGCTTTGAGTTATTTTGAAGAACTCCCATCGGATGAGAAATCCGTTGCTTCTAATTAATAAACACCCTCTGAACCATTGCTGAAGCTTTCGTGTGATGTTTTCTTCTGTTAAATCATAATAACAGTGGTTTTTTCCTCAAAATATAATAAATAAAGCCTTGAAATAATTGTAAAAGCATCCTGAACAAATTTAAAATGTATTTATAATAATTGGAGGCAGGGTAAACAGAAAAATTGGTCCGTTCTCACTTCAAGCGGCTTGATTAGCGATTTAGGCAAAACTTTGAAGCGCAGTTGTGAGCTTAATTTTCATCGAATATAATAAGTGTTGGTACTCATTTTATTCATAATTTCAAGCTCTTCAACTTTTACATTAAAGTATTTTTGATAGCATGAGCTGTTTTCGAGATATAGCTCGATTATTGAAAAAAGTCCTATTTTCTGACTACAAATCTGCACGCAGCGGCTAACGCTCACCTAGCAGGAGGGGGAAAACTTAGTATGTTCATTCCAGACCTAAACTGAAGGGATTAAAACAATTTCCAGCTTTCCCCTATTTAATTCCGAATTCAACTACCCAACCACTGGGCTAATATATATTTTTGAAAATCAATTTCGTAATTTTTTTAAAAAGGTTGCGGAGAGTAAAAACTTTTTCATATATATTTTTGAAAATCAATTTCGTCATTTTTTAAAAGGTTGCGGAGAGTAAAAACTTTATAGATATATATGAAAATTGTTCAGCGAGTAGATCCTAAAGAGAAATGTGCCGTTTCGCTCTGACAATTTATATATACTAGTTAAATCACTGTAGACGGTTGCTTTTAAACTCTGGACGAGTCCATTTTCGAATTGCATCCCTGTGGGGTGTGGGCCCCACGTTGGGAAACACTTGTGTAGGCACTTACTTCTACCATTAACAACTGTCTATGAGCAAATCTAGTATGTCCAAGGCGCAATCGCGCTAAGTTTGGAGATGGGGATTCCAGCTCGGGTGTCGTCCTCGTCATCTGACCGCTGTTCAAAATTACGAGGTCCGTCCCAAATTAGCCCTCGTGTTACTCCAAAACGGGACGATAATATATCTAAACTAAACATATGCCGACTTAGTGGCCTCATTTCTATTTTAATCTCATTTCCACATGGGATTGTATCTAGGGCAATAAAACGGTGAATTCTTTAGCAAGAAATATATGGAATATACGAGGATGGATCCAAAAATAGGTTACAAGGGGGATAAAAACTTTTCTATTAAAATAGACAGAAAATATAAAAGGGAATTTAGAGGCACACTTGCCAATCACTTTTCTGATAATCTATTGGGCACCAAATCTATTTGGGCATTTATCTGAACGCAAGACCAACTTGTTTAACCCGGCTTGCTAGAAATCACGTTCCTGCCCATTGATAAGTGTTTGGAAACCAGCAGGGCCGGCCCGAGCAAAAGCGGTGCCTGTTGCAAAGTTGATTTGCGGGACCTTGAAACTAATTTCGAAAAACAAAATAATAATTTATTGCATTTTGCTATTTATTAAACTTAACAAATTGGCATATTAAGGACTTAAGGAATACGTGAAAGTGATAAATAATTAAATTATTTGATTTATGAATGATTTTGAAGGTGATGTAAATGTAAACTTCATAAAAACAATTCAAAATAATAAAAAATTATTATTTTGAATAATGAGAAAGATATTTTGAAGATACGACGGTCAAATGAAAAATATATTGATAAGGACAATATATTTTTACGAACAGTCATATTTGAATATACTCCTCCCAAGCCTCGGCCATGTGGTAAATCTGAAAAACCGGCCGCCACGACAGCAAATCGACCGCAAAACAGCCCCCAATACGAGCGGCTCATGCGATGATTCCCCCTCCCTCTTTACGGGAGTACGATACGTCTTCGGATACAGTTTAGATAATTTTTTTAACGAATATTATAATATTTTGACCCTGCTATGGAAAACTTGGCGACAAATTGTGATTTCATGAAATAAATCAATGCAATTCATTTTGTCTTGGAAAGTCGCATTTAAATCTGCTTTTTCAGACAGTTTGTGAATATCATCCCAATTACATAAAAATTTCTATCATGTCCAATATTCCTGATAAATTTCGATTTTTTTTAAAGGAAAAGGTCACTATAAATTGAAGAGCTGAATGGATGAACATGTTAAGTGACATTTTTGAAACAATTGAGATAATTGGCCAAAAGAACATGTTGATGTCTAGTTTAAACATATGAAGTTCATTAAATCTGTTAAGTTAAAAATAAGGAAATTTTCAGTGGATGAACATTTTAAACTCACGGTCTCTTGCTGTTCTATAGTGGAAGAACATGTTAAGGGCTCTTAACATCTTCTTCCATGAGAAACCTGTTAAAACTTGAGTAAAATAACATCTGCTTCCATTGAAGCCGAATCGTTTTCAGCGCGGGAAATAGCATTAATGCAGACGAAAATATTGACAAGAAAATTCGAAAATAGAAATCGTTTCCTTTTAACAGAAAATTTCGGTGTAATTCTTTATAACTTTTCTATGCGATTCATACAACATGCTGAACTACATTGCGTGACAAAGAGCACAGAAATTAACGCCAAGAAAAAGAACTCTTTGAAACTCCTCAAATTATTTTTCACTTGTAAGCATATTTAATATTATTGCCCGACAAAAGCATGACTTTAATTTATTTATTGTTATAACAGTGTATGATATCAGATAAGTGGCAACAATCAGATGTTGACTTACTTCGAATTTGATTTAAAATAAGAGATGAGACGAGTACGAGTACGGTTGAACGATGTTACGTTGCACGCAGATTACGAAGTGTAATAGTTGTGTTTTAGGGTTCTAATAAATGTTTGTTTAGACTTAGAAGATGTCTTATGAATGTCAATCAAAAAGCCGACACAGTAATGACTTATTTACTGATGTAATTGATTCATATGAAGTTGAGCCAGGAGACCAACTATCATTTTTTACTTTAAAAATGTTTCACTGATCACTTATAATAGTTTCTTTAGCTCTTTAAAAACCAAATAAACTTAGCTGAGGGGGCTATTTCACTTCTAAATCTCCTAGAAATCAGCGAAAGTTTAAGGAGTGAAGATCGTCTTATTATCAGGTAAGACTCTTTTTCAGCCTAGAATAAGAATTTAAGCACAATACCTCGTTCTTAAAGGATATTTTAAAATAAGTGAATATAAAATTCTTTAGGTAGGACATTCTTATCTTGGTAATGACGGAGATGTCGGAAGAATTGAGAAAAATTTAAGGAAACATGAGACCATATTCCTTCCAGAACAATACCGCGAAATCATAATGCAAAGTGGCAGAAACCATCATGTTACTGATATGACTCTCTACTTTCTAGATTTTAAAGATCTCCATAAAAGACACCAGCTCACCATTAGAGAAGGGAATGTCCTCAACGAAAAGGTTGCTTTCCGGGATAGCATTAAGTGGATTAGAGTAAAAGTATTCGGATCGTACTTGTATAAGGCTTTTTATGATTTTTATACCCCTTTTAAGAAAGCTGAACTTTAGGAAACAGATACGGGGTGAAAAACAACTAATCAAAATTGGAGATTTTGGGTTGGAAATGTGAAACGACACGGATCGAAGTTAACAGAAGAAAAGATTGAAAACATAAAACAACAGCTTTCTTTTATTAAAAAGAAAAAGAGTATAATTTTTTTAAGAATTATTAATTTAAAAAGAGAAAGTAAAACATTAGCACTCTTCAATGTGTGTGATGTTTATTTTTATTGATTCTTAAACTTGCATATTATTTTGAGTTCTTTTAATGCTGCTCCAACATCCAATTTGCTTAATTTTTCTTGTTCAACTTGTTCGGAAAGTATGTAGAATTTCATATTTATACAATTTTGCTGGTCGTTATTATGTCTATTATGGGAAATTGATATTGGAGGGAAATAAATCACACAAAAGATTAAAAATTTAGAAAAAAAAACTTCCTTTTCTAAAAAAGATTTTTTTATGAATCATTAATTCAAAAAAAATATCAAAATATTAACCCTCTATTTTTATGTTTATTTTCATTTTTCCCATATTCGAATATTATTATGTGATCTTTTTATGTTTGTGTTTGTGTATGTGCTTTTTCGATATCCAATTTGCTTGATATTTCTTGATAAACTCGTGTTGTAAATACATAGAGTTTTATAGTTATACAATTTTGCTAATTCATTAATAATTGTAACCCGCCATTATTACGTTGATACAGAGAGGAACATGCACTTAACGTGTTCTTCCACGACTAAACAAGAAAGTCTTTTGACGCGTGAATGGGAGAACATGTTAAGTGCAAAAGATTATTAAATTTCTCTATGATTAAAAGAGCTACAGCCATGTTAATAAACGTAAAAAACTTTTGAATGCGTTTTAGTTACTAAAGTGCCGGAACATCAAAAATTGAGTGGAAAAACAAAAAAATTTAACCTCTAAACTTTAAAGTTCGTTTTCTCCAAATCGTTCCAAAAAAAACTGTTCCTACTTATGCGCACTGTCTCAGTAATCTACTTTCAAGATTGCTTACTTGATTAGCTTGGTTTAGAAAAGACACATCACTGCTTACATTCGAATATCAGCAACATTTCTTGGCTCTTAGTCGAACACTCACCATCACACTTCACAATCAACTCATGTCAAATCGGTAAAAATATTGCATACATTATTCAACAATACATACAATAAGATTTATGCAATGCTATAAAAAATTTGAACTCAATAATGAGCACAGTAATATTATAAGTAGAGGTAAGTTAATATTAATGTGATAATTATTATTAATAATAATTATTAATGTGTTAATTATTCATTTATTAATGTTAATAATTTTTATTTTTTAAATAGTTTATTACTATTGAAAATAAATTACGTTCTGCATTTTAGCACTGATCTAGATGAAATAATGAGCAGTATAACTTCAAAACAGTTAAATTATTATTCTGGGTTCTATACAATCCTCAATATCGTCTGAAACTATTCGGATGGCTTGAATTTCCTCGCTCTGTTTCGAAGAATAGCAAAAGCCAAAAAGCATTTCGCATGAACACAATTTTACTCGTGTTTTAATTCTGTTTTCTCCTTCCCTTCTATTGATCACTGAATAACTATTTACCGTGGTGAGATGTTTAGGACAACACCTGAGCCGACACCTCATTCTTTAAACTTCCACTTCACATTAGCGGGAGTAAGTTTGATCCTGGACTTCAGATTCAGCATGCGCCAGGTCAGCGTACATAGGGTATCATTTGATTGAAATCGGTTTCCAACCGGCAACCCTCCAGTTCCGAAGACGAGACCTCACCATCAGGTCACCGTTGCTCCCTGTCGTTGGATGAACTAATTGCTCATTAATTAGGCTCATGGACCTGATAGTAGCTCTGCTGATCTTCGGGGATCATCATCAACAACTAATGCGTAATTCAAGGATGTCAAACTCAAACAAGCAAAGTCTAAGCTTATGTGGCATATTTACTGATCCTACATAGTTGAGAATGATGTTGCTTCTCATTGGCTCTCAGCGTCACGCGACTTAGCTTGTTTGTTAATGATGCCATAGCACCATGTTTAGGCGGGATTTTAATTACTTTGTCCTCTGCTATCGCATCATAGAGAAATTAAAACTACCTTCTAATTATGATTATTTGAATGTTTCTCAAGAAAATAATGAATAAATTTTTAGAATAAAACAAATAAAGGACGAGTGAGTATCGTTTAGTTTCACGACGTCATTTAGAAGCAAGCCAAGTCATGTGACTTTAAGAGCCAATAAGAAGCGACCTCATTCCCTACTATATAGGATCCGTAAATATGCGTTTATGTGGCCGCAAAAGAACAAAAAAAAAACTTCAATTTTTATAAAAACTTAGGGTTCTATTCTGGTACCCCCGGTTGGGTTGGGAGACGTCACTTTTTCCGCCCGTTAAAAACCGGAAAAGTGACGTCTCCCAATCCAACAGGGGGGTATCAGAATAGACCCGTTAGATTTCGAAAATACAGTATGGACGAGTTTTCTGTTTTATTTGCGGTAAACTAGGACTTCCGCCTTGCCCATCAACTTCCGGTGATAATGTTAAGTCACTGGAAATCTCCAAAATTTCAACATTCTGTTTGAAGATCTTAATGTTTAAAGTGGAATTTCTAATGTTACGGCTTAAGGATACTTTGAAAATATTACATTTCATAATTCTATTGCTGTAGCTCTCAATGTTTACTTAGGATAAGACCCTAATTTTGCGGAAAGGTTTCCATAATTATTCTTTATCACTCTCTTTGGCGCTTTCTGTACTCAAGAAAGAACCGATTCAAACTTGGCGCTTGATATGGAATCCAGTTAGATTTGGCGATTTCTTAAATTGGAGAGTAACTGGAAAACGGAAGTTAACCCTAATCACGGAGGTTTTGTGAAACCAAATTAAACAATCAGAAAACTCATCCATAAGAGAAAGGAGAACGGCAAAATGCACATTAACTTTCTACCTCTTGGCACATCTTCTCTGCTACCATCTTTCCTACTTCGAGAGATATCTTGTCCGTAGCGATTCGTTTCAAAATTGTTCGAAGGTTAATGTCAGTAAATCTGGATCTGCCAAGAAACTTTTGTTAATATGTGGAAAATAATTCCTGGCAGCGATAAGCACATACAAACATAGAAATAATTTCATGTGTCAGTTATGCCAATTTTCCAAGTGTTCAAAATCTGTCTAACAAATGTTATAAAATTCAAGCACCCCAATTTCATTGAATTTTGCCTTTAAATCTCAACAGCATTCCAATTCGATTACTTGATTTGGTTAGGAGCCGATTCTATATCTATTGAGAATCTATTTTACATCTATAGGTTTGTTATTAATTATACATATTTAGGAATTTTAAACATTAAGTTACGAAATTTTTATTAAAAATTTTGTTACCTACAGTTATATTTGTTAGGCCACGAGTTTGACACCTCTTGCGTAAATGGTTGAAAAACAAGAATCGCTAATTATTTCAACCGATTAAAAAGTTAAATATAAATTACAATAGCTGGTTAATAAAACTCGCCGCATAATTTTAATAAATTGAAATTACATTTTAAAAAATACGCAAAATCTTGTAACAGGGTCTCAAAGATTAGACGTTCGAGTTCAAAGCATGTATTTTTCTAACATGCTTTACATTAAAACTACACCTTTTGCAATTCTGAACACCCTCCTCTGAATTGCATAATCTAAGAACAAATTCAAAATAAAAGTTTATTTAACGGGTTGAAAAAATATTTCATTTATGGTTCTAGATTCCTTTAACCATATTAAACAATTCGCTAAAATTCATCTGAACAAACAAGGAATATTACTTTTATTTTAATAAATAATCAATTTTTAAATTTCTGTTGGCATGAACGTAATTTAATATCCGTTTCGAATTAATAAGGTTTGAATAGTTTATTTTATTCTGTAGGAAAGGAATTATTTTTGCTCTGCAAGTAAATATTAATGAAACGACAGATTGATTTGTTATATTAAGATCCCGTTTCTCAACTTGATAGCAAGCTTCGTGATCATGGGCTTCGATCAGATTATCAAGACGGTAGCTAAGCCGACACTCTACACTTAAAGCTTTCACACCACACCACGAATTTGAAAAAGTTCCCTCCCTTATATCAGATTCAAGATGTACTAGTTCCGACGGAGTCGATGCGCGTGGTGTTGCAGTCAGACGAAAAAACATTACTGCGCAGCATGCCATCTAACTGCACGTCATCTTTCACCACGTCCTTTTTCCTCCAGCGCAATGAATTCTAGTACTAAATTTTCACTGCGCTCTTCATAAGTTTCACGTGAGCACGAAATGTTTCTTGTATACAGATTGATCTTGTATGCAGATTTTCAACAATGAAATAATAGAATGGTCAATTAATCTGCAGTTTATCCATCTGAAATAAGTAATTTGGCAGAATGAAACTGTAGCAATTCAATTTAATGCGGTTATTAAACAAATTTGAATAAAATACATTGAGTTAATGGCAAGAAGATTATCTATGTAGTTGCACGTCTGAAAAATCTGAAAGAATTCATTGCGAATTCCCAATGTTTTATTATAGTTTAAGGAGGAAGCCCCATTCGGCATCCTAGTCTTCCAACATTTTGAAATTTTGGCAAACTATGTCATGTGAATAACAGGCGTTTGGATAAATTAAGGAGGCTTACAGTTTAATAAATTAAATACATTAAGAATTAGAGATAAAAGTTTATTTGCAAGTTTGTTATACAGAGAATAAATACATTGTAATATCATTACAGCATTGTAGGTTACACATTTACAACAACGATTGTATACAAAATAAAATTATTGCATAAATTAGTTATTGCATGCTTTAAAATAAAACCACTTATTAGTGTACTAAAAAATAGTATTTTTTAGTCTTTAATAGCGAATTACAAATATTATGGAATCTTGAAATCAAATTTCTCAATCCCTACCAGGTAGAGCCACTATTATGTAATCAAGATTTAATTTATCAATTAGTTAACTTATAATTAAGTCGTGGCAATAAAAAATAGTGTATTGTCATCGAGAATACACAAATGTACAAAACTTCAGAAATCTAGCACATCAGGAAGTCAGCGAAAAATCTATTATAAAATTCCATTTTTACAAATACGAAATAAATGTAATACGAAAAAAGATACGAAATAAAAGCACTTGGTGTACTTAAAAGCAGATTTTCTTAAAATTTCTTACTTTTTAGCTTTTAATTTATAATTCATTATAAATATGGAATCTTTGAATCAGTTTTTTTAAATATTAAAACAAGTGGCACTACTAGTAGGAAATCAAAATTGAATTATATCCAATAGATTAACTGATAATTAAGTCCTAAAAATTTTAAAATATTATTCTGTCATAGAGAATACATAATGTGAAAGTTTTAAAATTTTATATACTCAAGATATAACAAGTGAAAAATCGATTACAAAATTCCATTTTTTACGAACATGAAAAAAGTTAAATTAAAAGTGTATAAAAATATGGAAATATATTCGGATTGTAAATTAACCAGAACATTTATTATTTTACTTTATAGGAATGATGTTGAAAAATTACTGAAGTAAAACATATACATAGGATATATAAATGCGAGCAATTACAGAAATCAAATTGATATTTCAACAAATGACTGTAGCGCTACTGTAAACTCCAAATGAACCAATTCCAACGATTTTTTAAACTTTCGAGAGGATAATTTTTTAAAATTGAAATTTTAGGAATTTAAAAATTCTGTAGAAAAAGTTTCTGAAAATCTTAGTCATATCAATCAACCAAACTTTAATAGCAATAATTTTAAAAAAATTAAACCTCAACATCTGTGCTATTGCCATTCATCGCATCCATTCAAAGTTTTTCTAGAAATGAAAATATTTTATTCATCAAAAGCTATCCAGATACAGCTATAAGCATTATTAGTGTAAATTTTGTGACGCATTACTTTATCTTGAAGCATATTGATCAACATGTTGATCAGGCATGGTGATCAAATATGTTTTTTAAGTGAATTTCTGATTGGCTGGCCGGCCGAGCCAATCAGAAAGAGGAGTCTAAATGAATCTCTTAATATAATTAATTTTTTTTATAAATACAAAAAATTAAATGCGGTTTAAATAATTTACATTCAAAATTTAACACATCGAGATAGAGTTTTTATAATAAAATAACAAGTAAAAAACTTGTCTGAACAAACCATTTGTTAACGAATGCGAAAAAACGGGCAATATATTTCGGATTACTTACACAGACGGAAAAAATGCTTCAGAAATTTTTGAAATTAGAATTAAGACGTCAAGTATTTGAGCTGAATTACTGTAGCGCATAATTAACATCTTTAATTCCAACGAAATATAATTAATACTAGGCATCTATAACATCTTAAATTTCATAAGAAGTAAAACTTGAGTATTTATCATAAAGTAATTAAATGGTTAGATTCATCATATTAAACATTCACAACATTAAAAATATTTGGTAATTAACAATAAAAACAAAATTAATGCACAGTTCCCAGCTTAGTTTCATGAAAGCCAACATAGTTTTATAGGGCTTATATTTGCAAATAAACTAATTATTTACAACAAAATCTTTCCAACAAGATTACAACCAAGTAATGTTTTTCTGATAATGCAAAAATATATTTGCTTCACCTTTATTGTGAGCAGAAGTATCTACTTTCGTCAACATTAGTTCAGCATTGACCGATTTAAACTCGATAAACATCAATTTTTATTTCAAACTCGCCATCAGAAAGTATAAAATTCATTCTGAAAATTCATGGTTCAAACATCCGACTAACCCATGGAAGCAACAAAATTCATTTCGCACATGTTTGGGACATTTTAAAATAAACACTGAAAATGCAGTTAAAGATAATTTTTGCAAACGTCCTTAACAGTGATGCCCGAACCGAGTTCGTGCATCAAATTATGGAATTTTTACACTTGTCTAAAATTAAGTCATTCATAGAAGTCATCATTCGATACAAAAATGACAGATAATCCATTAACATCAAGTGTAATATAGACATGTAGATAAATCAACACAGCGCATCCCCAAAACAAGGGGGGGGGTGATCTAATTATACGGTACAGAAAACTGTACTATTAAGGGGTTAACATTGAAAACTAGCGACATAACCAATGGCACTTATTTTGAATACTTTTACATGAAATTATTTTATTACAAGAATTCCACAGTTTCATTGACCCTTGAGAAATTTTGCAAATCAAATTTATTTGGATAAGTGCAAATAAAATATTTTCAAAGCTTTTTTTTAACCCTCCGACTGCTTATCCTGCTATTTCCGCTGGTAGGAAGTAAGCATTTTTTGCTGCATCCTGCTATTTTCGAAAGCTCGTACGTTTACTTTATACTACTCGAGCGTTGATTCACATACTAATAAAGATTTGCTTGTAAATAACAATTCGCTTCGTTCAACGGTATTTGAACATGTTTGAAAAAATTGCATCTAAATTGCGATTTAAATATAATCGGCAGTCAGAGGGGTAAGCTTTATGTAGTCGGAGTTTGTGCTGTGAAATATGATCATTCTGGTTATTTTCAATGCCAAAGATGTATTCTGTAAACTGCCATCACTTACGGGTCCAGTATTTTTTTATTATTATTATTTAAGCGAGAGACCAATACAGATAACAAAATATGGCAGAAAGCGAAGGGCAATTTCATATTACACCCTTCAACGAATGCCATTATTCTTGAAATTTCTAAATTTGTGTTACACAAATATCCATTAACGCTCGTCTCCTCAATGTAATCAAACTGAATTAACTGAAGAAAAACAGACTCGTTTTAATCATGATTTTATATGCGTTTGAGAGCAGGGGGAAACAAAAGCTTACGCATATTTTACCATATTTCGTGGCTATAACCCCAATTTCTGCTGCTTTTGTTAATCGAGCAACCAAAGTTGAAGTTGATTTGACTTTCCCTGGCACAAGATCGTCGAATGAGATAAGCTGCGCAGAAAACAAGATCAACCAAAGATATGTGCAAGGGCCGAGTATAAAATTAATTCATTACATGAGATGGCCTTTCAAACTTGCGACTTCGAAGACGAGTTTGTTTCATTCATCTATAGATAAGAAAATATATTCGAGACTTCTATACTACTGGGAAGACTAATCTGAAGGCAAAATCTAGATTATCAGATTTTAAGATAGTATGGATTTGCTTCAATACTGAGCTGCATTGCTTTCCAAAAACAAAATTCTCTAGAGAAACTTAATATGCATTGTGTTATTCGATTATTCGGCCAAAAGTAGCATTGCTATTTCAGCCAAAACTTTCGACCGTTTCAAATTTTTGAATACAATTTTAAAATTAAATGTCTCGTGAATTGTTAAATACATATTTTGAATTGTAGATAATCTAAATATATATGTTGGCGTATGAATGCACTGGAGAAATTTATATTGCAAGAATCTAAAAAAATGCAGAAACATTAAACGTTAGTGATTTTTGAAATGTAGGCAATAAATATTTGAAGAACCTTGATTTACAAGAAAATTTCCATAAAAAAACTGCTGCCCATATGGTACATATCACAGTTCCATTTCGGGTAGGTTTTATGCTTATTTGTATCATTAAAAATGATTGGCTTTGACATGTTCTTATTGCTGTGTTCCAATATTCCACATTTGGTATAATGTCACAAGTTCCCAAACTGCCAGCAAGTAGAATTGCCCCATGTCCTTCACGTGTGATGTTCTTGCAAAAGATTGGAAGAGCTTGGTCATGGTTCCCGCGCATTCTTCTCGGTCATGATTACAAAGGTCCAACTGAATCTACACATCGTGCATCATCGATAAGCTGGGGTTTCACGATGTATTCCGATCTGTACGCCCCAAACTTCCGGACGAGGTTATAGCTGTAAAAAGAAATAATAAATTAGTACATGCAACTGAACCTGGATGATAAAGTAATGAAATAATGTAACATATTTTGATTATTCAACCATTTAAATAATTATGGGCAGTATGAAAAAATTTAAGATGCCACGGGATTTATTTTTTAAAAAATACCGTAACGTACTTATACAAGAACTTTCTGCTTACGACCCAGCAGTTCCAAATTCTAGAAAACAGCCTCGCACCATTCTTGGATCACACTTCCGAAAACTTTCCAACAGATAAGACTCGTGTCCTGTTGGAAATCCAAACCATTTAACCCTTTGCACTCGAGAGGCCATTCTCAGTCGCCATTTTAAACGGTGCATCATTTATACGTTTCTCTATTTCGACAATTAAACCAGCGGGAGTGGTCTCCCCAAAACTTTCTCGCATGCGAATAGCACGGGTAGAGGAGGAAAAATAAACCGCGCGCCGAAAAATGTGCGGTATTCCCTAAGGTGGGGAAAACCCTCGCTAAAGAGTTCGCCTTTTTTTGCGTCGTAGAATGAGGGGGAAAACCGAATGCCATTTCAATGCCTTTTTTAACCGATTTAAACGAAAATTGGAGACAAATCTACAATTGGAGTTTCAAGACTACATACGAAATTTCATTTATCTAAGTAATTTTGTTAAGTATGCGATTATACAGACCGACAGGCGGTCAATCCTTTGACGGATTTGTCCCAGAATTTTATACGGACCTACATTTCTGATAAAAAAAATTGTACCAAACTTTATTCATCTAGCTATTTAAGTGTTTAAGTTATAGTTCACATGAAGGCGGAGAGACAGACTTCCCGTAGACGGATTTTGTCCAAAATTTGATAGAAACATACAAATTATGCGAAAAGTTCATATACCAAATTTCATTCCCGTAGCTTAATAGTGTTCGAGTTATCGTGTTCACAGACGGACATAATTACAAAATTGCGTTTTTCGGACTCTGGGAGGTCTAAAATGTGGAGATTCGTCAAAATCTGGAGTTCGAATTTTTTGACGATTACAATACTTTCTCTTTGTATACGAGAAAATAAAAATAAAATACCTACAGAGATGTAAGAAGTCGCAGAATAGTTTTTCAGGAAAGATGAACTTACACAAATACATTTTTGACGTTTCCAAGCAATAAAATGAGCCCTTGTAATCAATAATTATGAATCCAAGCAGTTTTCCGAGTGCAAAGGGCTAATTTTTCTCCAAACTATTCCCGATTTCAACTGAAACGCGCTACTTTGTGTAAAACACCAGCATCATTTCTGAGAATTCTTAATTGGTCCATTTTTTTCTTTTACCGATTTTTAGCGCCCCAAATTCTTTAGCTAATGCAGTACGCACCTTTTTCCAAAAACTTAAATCTATTCTGAAACTTCACGAAAAACTTCATTATCCAAATAAATTTCTTAGACTTGACGAAAAAATATCACTCCCCCTCTTTAATAATTATTAATTTGTACTTATTCATACAACCTCAAAAATTATATTAATTGCAATATAACACAAAAAATCTGAAAAAGATATTTATTTTTGCTTAATCGCACCTAGAGCTGTTAAAATATTCATATTGATTATTCACATTTCTGCTATTTTGCTGCACGCGGTTATATAAACGATTGTTACAAAATTCCGTTTAAAACTAATTTAGTAAAATTCGTTCAAGAAAAATTGAACGGAAATAAAATTGGCATCTCTTAAACACTATTTTTTTAAATTTTAAAGTAATGGAAAAATGGATTTAATGCGATAATACATTCAGACGTTATTAAGGAAAAGCATTAAAATTCGATTCAGCTTTAATTAAAACTAAAATTTTGAAAAGCTTTCTTAGTCGGCATTCACTACCCAAGAAGCAACTATGTGTCAAATTGGTAGCTCAGGGTTCAACATTCTTGTCCTGCTGCGGGTTGTAAGCAATTTTTGGATCCGCATTTTATAGATAGTATCTTTTTAACAATATAAAAAATAGTGTTAAAAATTCAAGTATGCCGAGTTTAGTCATGTTACCTAATAGTAAATATCAGAAAAGACGTCGATCAGTTGGAAAGAGATCTTCTTTGTCTTGATTTTCAGGGATTCTTTGAAAGACGCATCTTCAACTTCTAGGGCCTCTATTAACCCATTAACGACCGCACTACCTTATGTTTGAAGGAAATGGACAAAAACTGTTTTTAGACATCAGAGCAATTAAGAAAAAAAGTATAAAAATATTTTTTTTTATAGAAGATACAAAATGTTGCGAAAGCGCGACGTCAGGCAAAACCCATTACTTTTTGGATACATGAAAATCTTTGAAACGTTTGCTATGCAAGGGCACATTACATTTAATACAAATATCTGCTGCCATCTGTGAGATCAATTCAAAATTAAAAGTCAGGAAAAAATGTCAATTTAAAAAATTTATTAAAAAAAAGTTTCAATGAGAGCGAAACAGATTTTTCCTAGAAGCATAGCAGTTTTGTCCAATATAATACAAAAATCAATTTAAAAAAATCACTTTGTAGTAAAAGAAAAATCATTTCACTAATGTTGCGAAAACGCAACGTCAGTTGTCAATGGGTTAACACATTTTGCACGGGACACGATTTAGATTCAAGTTCCAATTAAAGGACAAACCGTAACTGTGCTTGCTCTAGACAATGTATATACCAAAAAAGAATAAGTGGACGTATTCTGCAGATAACTATTAACATATGCAAACTTATCGAAGCTAGTAAGCAAGTCAAATTCTTGAATTAAAATTTTGATGTTGGGTAATTTGAGAAAAAGCTATTTTTACGTTTCCCGCTTCCAAAAGTGTTAATATAAATAACTTATCGATACGTTTTTTTTCCTTTAACTGTTCATTTTTCGGATCTTTCCAACTGCAGAGAATTATCTTCACTTTTGCTGGAAAAAGATACAAGATAACTTAGGCTTTTCTTTGTTCAGATAGTGGGGTGGTTTTATTTACTTCGGTTTGCTTCTTTCGGGGGGGGGGGGCCCCCGCAATTTCCCGGATAAGTAATCGGGCACTCACTTCCCCTGGGGGTATATTAATGGTGGGGCTGAATTAAGTGCTTATTTATACTTCCATCTTGCGAACTGCGCTTACTTATGCTAGTCCCGTTTGGGCCTACGCTGCCAAAACTCATTTCAATCGCATGGAAAGGTCCCAGAACAAACTTCTGAGACAGATAACCAGAGCCACATGGTTCGTGAGGAACGACGATATCAGAAATACTCTTAATATTAAAACCCTTAAGGAATACATCAAAAAGCTTGCAGAAGATTTAACTCTCCACGAAATAGATAACACATACATTAAAGAAATCGATTTCTACACCCCAGATCCAAACATCAAAAGACCGAGGTTAATCCTCCTCTAATATCAATTTTCCTTTGTTTTGCCAACGTTTAGAACTTTAATTCCCTCATATTTTATCATTGTAATCTCTTTAATTGGCTTCCCCTCGTTCCTCATGACCACCCCTCATTTCAATTAAACTCTTATAAACAACCTCTCATTGGCTCCCCCTCTTCGTCTCTTCATGCCAGCCTTTCTCATCCACCCCTGCTGACTCAAGATCATCTCCGAGCTCCGACAAACCACTCCCACCTGGATCTTCAGGCATCTTCCACCCCACAGATCTACTGCACCATTGGCTACCATCAAATCCACCACGATCCTTTTAAGAAGACTGCCTCCCGGCATCCACTCACAGCCGAGACATCAACGCATCCAGAAGCTTATCAGTTCCTGTCCAACTCGCGTTTCGCACAGCATCCAGAACTGGCATACAGGGGAAAAGTCGCGGCTGCGCAGCGCAGATTGCCCCTCATCACATCATCTTGTCTTGGTCCCTCTACCACTGATAGTACTTACTTCCTTCGGGAGGGGTCGGGCCGGTGATGGCCATTAGGACTCCGGCCTCAGCCAGCACTCGAACTATTGAAACGAAATCATTCATATGACCAGGATGCTACGGCAGGGTGGGGGGTAGATCCAGTTTTTCTGGTTACTTCTGCTTGCACGGTACTTGTCAAGGAGTAGTCACCTCTCGTGATGTTTTTGTCGTTGGATTATTATCTTTGTTCTTGAAAAGCTAAGAGTCAACGAATGAGATCTGGAAAAAAAAGGATTTGTATTTATTCAGAACAGACATGGATCCATCCATTATAAAGGGTCATTCTCATGAAAAAAGGTACAAATAGCTAAAAAATAAATTTCAAAAGTATGTAAAAAAATCTTAAAAATTGCATGGATGTTTCCATTAAAGCTTAATAAATAACCTTGTATTAGTAGTCATTTTTTTCCATTTCATTTTTCACTTTTTTTTAGTTTTGAATGTTTTGGCCTGCCTACGAAGGAGACACGATAGTGAACGGAACTTTTACATTTTAAACGGAAACATAATTGACTAATTAATGGGCAGATTTGGTACAGGTTTAATTTCTTATAATTAAACAATAAAATGAGTTTAAAAACCAGTGCAAGAAACATTTAAAAATTAATAGACCTTTTTAACTAATAGCGCTGACTGTTTGTAAATATTATTTAAACTAATCAATTTCAAATAAATGAAAATCAACATTTTGCAGGAAAGTAATCAATTGTATACTAGATTAAGAAATAACATTTATTAATAAACAAACTAGTAAGTCTCGTATTAAGTTTTTCTACTCTCTTCTCTTCTGAATTTGAGCATCTAACTTTTTTTGCTATTCTCATTTTTTCTAAAAATAAATTTAGCTATTAAAATGTTTTTATACTTTATTGAAGCTTTAATATTATAAATATTGAATATGAATTGTTTATCTTAATTCTTTTCGAGAATATATTTTGTTTTAATTTTTTTAAAAATACTAAAGAAAATCACTAAATTTCATAAAAATTATCTACCAAAGAACTTTTAATTGATATTATTTTAATTTATCTAAATGCATGATGATTTTTGAGATTTTGTCACTTTCATTGACAATACATCCTCTGGAGATGCTGTGTCCACGGAGGAGACAAAAACTAAGTTTTGAATTTTTAAGTGCTTTGGATTTTATATGGCTAAAATGGTACACTATCAAAATTTATGGTATCAAAATTTTAAATTATAAATTAAATTTTTCTTAACTTATTCATAATATCCACGGAGTGGACGCTGAGAACTTTACTAATCTCTAAATGGAACTAATAAATTGGAATATATTCAATAAATTCGCAACAGAACGAACATTTTTCCTTAAAGAACAAATTGTCTGCCTCTCTTATAAACTTTTTCATGATGATTTGGCATGAGCTTATGATATTTTTTTTAAAGGAATTCCCATCTTCTTTGTCCACGAAGGAAATCAATTTTCCAGTTCAAAATTTAAAATAATTTTTAAATATATAATATCTTACTTAGAATTAGGTTCAACTTTAACTAGAGATTTACAGGTGTTAATACTGAAGAAAAAAGTAAACATTTTTTTTGATTGTTTGAGTATCAAGTAAACGTTATCTTGTGTTAGATGTAAGGGATGTCCAGGGGACTTTTATATTCAGTTGAACAATGAGTTAAACATAAAATTATTTTAATGTATGAAACGTGTAATACTTGCTTAAACTAAATTATACATGGAAAATATGTGGACTATTTGGTTTCGATTTGATCACCTAAGGCTAGACATTCATCACCTAGACTGCAATAGCTCCTTTTCAAATCGTGAGGAATATGGCCCGTAAGCGAGCCTAAGGAACAAGTGAAAAGCAGTGATGATAAAACCCTTCATATTTATGTATAGAACTCTGCGATTATATGAAAATAAGTTTGCTTAAAATTCCAACGTAATCACAACTGATTAAAGCCAAATTTTCTCGTTCGGCGAACATTGAGTTAAACAATTTCTGGAATAAGAATTATTCCGGTAATGTTTTAAACTACACGTAAAACAGTTTTTCTAATAAATACTCAGAAATCTCTCTAAGTTTCTCTGTAGAACTTTTCAGCTGTGTAGACATTTAGCCATAGGGATATTGTACATTGCACTTAAATATTTTACGATATAAAAATCGATTTTTAAACACCAAGTAGGTTGAATGTTCTCGAATGGAATTTTTTCTTTGTAACCCTATTATAATTTAGCTTGCCAAGTCACGACTAATGGAACTTTGGGCATAGTCTGTAGAAATATTTGCCTGGGCACTCCAGGGTAGATGGGAACAGAGAGGTAGTCGCTTTCGAGAAGATGGCGTCATGTCGTTATCCAGGAATGGCATCAATAAGGGATCACCAGCTTCATCTAGGCATAACTGCTTAATCAACGATTCAAGTGAATTTGCGCCCTTCTTTGATGTTGCACCGAGTCATTAAGAGGCTGTACAGAACATATACTCATATAATTCATCACAACGAGTGTTTAAAAACTTGTTTCTGCAATCTAGATTAGAAGATAGAAATCGTAATACTATGAATAAGTTCATAGAAGTTCTAGGACAATTCTAAAAGAGTAGGGCTTTTGAACTAACTTTCTCAAGGAGAGCAGAAGTAAAAATCGTAACTTTCACAGATCAGGAATCGGAAGAGTCAGATTTCTCCAATAGCCGGTTTGAAGTCTTTATCTCACTTTTGGGTGGTATCCATTTCAAAGCTGAAAT
>BGPR01003275.1:40003-78222 GCA_013235015.1 Araneus ventricosus | reverse complement strand
ATTACCCATTGCCTCAGCACAGCATTCACATGCATTACCCATTGCCTCAGCACAGCATTCACATGCATTACCCATTGCCACAACACAGCATTCACATGCATTACCCATTGCCACAACACAACTCTTGCATTATACACTATTCCTCTCAACAATTCAGCAAGCGCGTTATACATTCGTCGCCACAATCCAGCAGCACAATACTCGCATAACCCATTCTCACGATCCAGCAGCACTCCCACCATGCATAATCCATTTCCCCAACATATATCATACATTACCAAACGCCACTATCCACCACAATGACACAGAATTATTCATTCATTCTTACACTTTCTCAACTCATAGTTCCCGCACGCTACACTACTACCAACACCCACAGTTACAACAAATACCAACTCTATACAGCAAATGCCAACATAATTCTCAGTTCTCACATTCCACACCCACGAATCGCAGTTCACACTGCCACAGGACATTGTATTCACATTACTCACTTCAGCAACCCAGAAGAGCTCACTCCATGCATTACCCATTTCAACAAACCAGCAGAACTCATTTCGTGCATTTACTCACTGCAACAACGCAACAGATCTCCACGCATTACCCACTGCCATGATTCATTTGCCATACTTCGTACACTGTCCATTCTAAAGACCCACAATTTTCACTTCAAGCATTATCTTCATCCAGTATCCATGATTCTCACACTCCACAACCCTGAATTTTCCCATCCCACAGCTACTTACAGTTCTCGTATTCCACGCATTGCCCTAATGACACTATCCACAATTCTCACATTCCATTTGCAGTCTTCATTCTACACATTGTACGCCAATACAGAACATTCAACACGTACTACAGCGGCACATTTTTTACGCCGTGCAATGCATTTATGGACACCTTAGCGAGAACTCTGCAAAGATGATATTCTAGGACCCCAATTTTGAGCGTTACTACGGAGACTATGGTTTTTCATTTAACTGGACAAATTTAAAGAAAGCATCCAACTTTTAGATATAATCACTTCGCAAGGAATTCTACCGAGTATATGTGGAGGCCAAGTTACAAGATTTTCCCACAAATTGCCAGAATTGAGTTGTACAGACTCGGCATACCAAAACATTTGCTATTCCATACATCTATCGTAGGACAGTTACCTCTACACCTCTCGTATAGCTTTAGTTTTTTTTTCTACAAATCCCCACTCGATTTTCACCTTGACATCCTACGACATCTTTTTATACACTTATTTAATTTGATTTGTCATGTTTGTAAAGATGGAATTTTGTAATCGATTTTTCGCTCGCTTTCTGAAGTGCAAGAGTTCTAAAATTTCGTACATTTGCTTATTCTCGATGACAATACACTATTAATATTTTCAGAACTTTATTAACCTACTAATTTAAATTTTGATTCCATACCAGTGGCGCCACCTGGTAGGGAGTCGGAGAAAAACCGATTTCAAGATTCCATAATATTTATAATAATGAATTATAGAATTAAAGAAGAGAATAATTTTAAGAGTCAATTTAGTACACTAATAACAGCGTTTTAAAAAACTTCATTAGATCCATAATTTCTCTCATCTATCAACATACCAGTTTTCATTTACCGCTATTTACGAGGGACCCTAAATCTTCAAATGAAATTATGTAACAGCTAGTGATGGAAAGGTTTGGTTAAACACTTTATACTTTTCAGCCCATGATAATCTCAGGAAACAGGATTCAGGAGCTAGTCTTAGCATTTCGGTTACAAAATACAATTCCGCGAACTGCACCCAAAAAACAGGCCTCGTATGCATGCATGTTTTTAAAAGTGACAAGGCACCCGAGTGAAAAACTAATCTTTAATATTAAAACAGTTATATATGTTCCCTCGGTCCGAAAACCACTCTTTTGTGATAGTTTAAAATGTACATTGTCCTATTTTCGATAATTTTCTTCCAGACCGAATTCGCTGCTCTCGTTTCCTGCCAATGAAAAGTTTAATTGTGAGGAAAACCGAGTGGTTTAATCCCGTATCAGAATAAATAAACGAATACCTGTTGACACGTTGATTTTGAATTTGAAATAGTTAAAAGAATAGAATGTAAAGTCTATTCAAAAGCATTAGAGATTTCACAGCTTCATGCCAATTCCAAAAATCTGAACCTTAATTCTTTTCTCGATTCGGCATATAGCCGTCCTCAAGTCTGTTTCTGTAGCACAAGGTCAAGCCTTCCGAAAGGATTAGTCGACAAAGCCAAACGTTACGAAGATCAGGAACCTCATTTCTGCTGATTTGGCAACTTTCGACTTTATCAAATGTCCGTCAGTTGCAAAACTTGATATATTGAGAGTTCAAGTTTCAAATTTAAGTTTCCAAAATTTAGTAAAGTTAAATGAATTCAATTCGGAAATGGTTCAAAATCGACTGAAACGTTAAGACAATTAATTGGGGATAATACAACGGAGAACCTAAACTTTAAACAAGTAATTGATAATTACAAATAATTGTGACCGCCTTTCATTGCAATGAGTTACAATCATTGCAAGTTCTCGAAGTTGTCAAAATATTTGGCACTTTAGCGATTAATGATATTCAGTAAATTTCGGCCTAGATGAGAAATTCAAATTTCGGTGTAGTTTGTGGGGTCAGTCTCCAAGGGAGAGTTTTCTAAAACTGTTTGCGACTAAGTTGGATACAAAATCATGATATCGATAGAATTTAACTTAAAACCATTTGAAGATTTCTTAGAATTTTCCTATTTTCTCAGAATATGATACTCATCCAAAAGATGCCGACACTGGAAAATTTATTACTTGAAAATATCCCCGTCTTCAATTATTTTCCTAACTGCGGAAACTCCAAAAACAATTAGCTTAGCTTAATATTTTAATTCGTCTTACTATCTGGAACTGGGATGATTTATTTTTTACTTTCTCGCATCCGAGGAACACTGAGAATGTACTACAATCGTCGGAAGATTCTACCTCGAAATTTTGATTGTAATTGTATTAAGCCCTTGAAGTTATCGAGGTATTTGACTCTTTGGAATTTATTTGAAGATATTCAGTTATTTCCGAACGAGACGCGAAACCGAAATTTCGTTATAATTTTCTAAAAGTGTTTCTGACAAAATTGAATATAAAATCATTAACTCGATTAAATTTAAAATTTCACATGAAACGCAAAGCTCGTAGAACTTTTCTAATTTCTTTTAATATAACAATTACTCATGCTAAGAAACAGATTGGAAAATTAATATTTGCTAGGAATTAAACAAGCCTTTGATTGTTTAAGTAGCAACAAACTCCAAAAGAAAATGGAGGTTGTTTAATTTTTCGTTTTCATCCTTGCCGTCTGGAATCGTGGTCGTTTCTTTTTCACTTTCTCGTATCCGAAGCACACGTTGAGAATGTACTACAATCGTCACAAGATTCAACGTCGAAATTTTCAATAATAATTACATTTGAGACTTTCCGGATTCCGATAAACAATTTAGAAATTATGTCTGTCTGAGAAGACAACTTGAAAACGTAACAAGCTAGACGCATGGATTTGGTTTGGTTTGGTTTGTTTGTGGGTTTTTGGCGCAAGGGCCAGTATTTGGCCATGCTGCGCCAAACAACTAGATGCATGGAATTTGAAAAATTTGGTATATATACCGCACAGCCCATCCGTGTGGATATGAGCGCGAATACTCAACAATGCAACGCGCTAGCTAGATGCATGGAATTTGGGATATTGTTTCACTACTAAAACTTTAGATCCGTATCAAACCTTGGGCCAAATCTTTCGGCGAGTTGATTGTGTGCTTATTTGTTGATTCGTTCTTGTATGAAGGCGGTAAACAAGTGCTCCAAGCTTAATGAGTGAATTTTAGTTTATTTGTACCTGAAATGTTTCTGTGTCTAATTTTGGATTAAATTCGCAGATGGGCATTTTCGATCTGTGTGTATGTGAACACAATTGCTCCAACGCAACAGGTTGGATGAATGAAAATTCGGTATATGATCGTGTCGCCAAACTGTAGATTAGTGTCGGATGTTGGATCCAATAAGTCAAGAGGAAGATGTCGAAAACGCTTATTCTATTCTTTCAACTACAATACGAAACTAAAGAACTCCCCGTATTGTGTAAGTACACGAGAAAGTCGAGGGCAGAACTCTCCAAGTAGTTCATTAAGTAAATTTTATCTAAACTGTCTTTTCAAAATGTTTTGGGACATT
Source organism: Araneus ventricosus (assembly GCA_013235015.1). Classification (NCBI taxonomy): domain Eukaryota; kingdom Metazoa; phylum Arthropoda; class Arachnida; order Araneae; family Araneidae; genus Araneus; species Araneus ventricosus. Next base: position 74,008 of record BGPR01003275.1, on the reverse strand, counting down.
TCACCATTACAGCCAAATTCTCCTTTACAGCACCTGAATTTTCTCTGCCTTAAAATGAAAATTTAGTCCAGTCAGGTAGGCCTCGTTTCTTCGACTTGCCTTAGTTTTTATAAAGCGCCTCGTATGTCGAAACATGTTGCATCGCATAGTCTTTATCTGACGCATCGCCAGATATCGAACAGCCTTAAAAAACAAGACTATATCAATTCATGAACAATTTTTTGTACAACCAGGACTTTTCCTCATATTTTTGTACCCTGAAATTTTAATCTCAACGTGCTCTGAATTCACGCATCAAATTTCGTTTAAGTTCGAATCAACCGAAATGAGAACTCAGAACCAGATCCGGATGAAGCTCTGATCTCTAAGCACAACAAATGGCGCATTTCAGATGTGTTTAGAAATATCCAGAAATGAAATTACGCTGGGCTTAAATGAAAAGTTTTGAACAAACGTGCATTAATGTTTATTAGACGAAAGAAATTAATGAATCGCCCATTTCAGAAATTACAAACGACGACTGAACGAACCGTAAAGGAAATGTTTCAATTAATCAAGCTGCAAATTTAAATTAATTTCGAAAATTCGCCAAAGAGGTTAGGTTACGGACCGCATGAGAAATATTGACATTTTAAACAGTAATGGTGTCGTTTGTTATTTCCCATTCCTTTTACCCGATACTTATCATTACATCAATTTTTAATTAACCCATTTCCGCCATTTTTAATTTTTTTAAAAGTATTTAAAAGATTTGACAATGAATTACTAATCGACAATAATTCCAAAATTAATCCGTCTTACTTGATGTGTTCCATTGTGATTGAGGAGAAATCAAGTAGAATGTTTCTCGAGACATCGCCGATAAATTGGCAAAATGGAGTTATGATAACATCGATGTTCTGTTGTAGAGGCATTTTCCATCCAGTACTGATTTCGAATCCACAACTCTTGGGAATACCACGTCTTTCGACGACGTCATTCTCATGTCTTAAACGACACTAGTATCCATCTTCAGTTGAATGCTGAATAGAAATATTTAGATGTCTGGTCCCACTTCAGGCAGCAACATCTTTCAACAGATGAACGAGAAATCAAGAATTAAGCTGTCTTATTTGGTGCATTCTATTGAGACTAAGGAGATTATGTAGAATGCTTCATAAGACATAGCCGATAAATTGTCCTAATGGCGTTATGAAACAATGTTCTATTGCACAGGCAGCTTGCATCCAGTATTGACTTCCCAACCGACAACTTTCAGAAATGCCACGTTTTTCGACGACGCCAGTCTCGTGTTTTGAACGACACTACTTGAATCTTTACTTGAAAGCCGAGCAGAAACAATCGCATGCCTGGTCCCACTTCATAATGCACCATCTTTCTGTCAGCTACTGGAACATCTTTCGACGACGTCATTCTCATGAATTGAGCGGCTCTAGTGTCCTCACTTGAATGCTGAGCAGAAACATTTAGATGCGTGGTCCCACTTCATACTACATCATCTTCCTACGAGCTACTGGAACTGAAAAGAAGAGATTGTGTTAATTACTGCGAAGATTTAAAATGGAAGCATGTTCTGTATACTCAGTCACTAATTTTTAAAGAAAATATCAAATTGAAAGTGCTACAATTACAGAATAGGCAAATTCAGTACAAACGCCACATGAGGTTTTACAGGCAATGAATAGGAATAAAATGTTCTTTATCAAAATGAATGTCAACATTTGTAACCAAAAGAAGTTGAAATCTATCGACACCAAGTTTTTAAAAGCACTGTTCATTTTTTTAAACCGGCGTCGGCCCACTCGCCCAAAGGATTTAGAATGTTTTAAAGGTCGACAGGGAAACCATCAATTCTTTGATCAATGTCTGATATTTTCTATATAAGCTGTGAGCTGGCGCTAACCCTTTGACACAAAATTTATTAACTAGTTTGTATTCTCAATTATCTAATTAGGTGACTTTCTATTTTGGGACTGCGTTTTCATCTTAATTCAGTTGAGAGCGTGAAAGACAGTTATGATGTTTATAGATTCCACGTAATTTTTGTATGGAATTATAACGTCTGTGAATAACTTAAAAACCAAGTTTGAAATTGCGATAATTCGATGGAGCACTGGCAAACCAGTTAAAGGGTGAACCTCCCAATTAAATGGTATGTTCTATTCGAGACGATTCGTAATTTCAAACAGTACAAGAATGAAAAGGACGCCCAAAATACTCAACCGTGTCTATGTGATTGTCTTTTAAATTAATCGCTGCTTAGTCTTGCAAATTAAAATATTAGACAAATTCGAACCTCTAGTCCGAAACCTGGTAGCGTAATGGAATAGGCTTGTTTCGTTAGTCTTTATTTTTTTTTTATTTACTCTGAATTATGGCAACGATAAAGTGCGCACAACAAATGTATTTAATATTTTCAAAACGCATGTAAACGAAAGTAATGAAAAGTATTGTTTTAAATTATACTTGAAAATAGTTCTGAAAATTTATTAAACTAAACAAAAATTGCACGGAATCAAAATTGGCATCACTGAAAAGCTAATTTTTTGAATTTCAAAGTGGTATAAAAATTGTTTTGTGCAATAACAGGCTCAGAAGTTGAGGAAAAGCGTTGAAATTCTGATTGATTTTTAATTAAAAATCTAATTAAATTTTTTAAAAGCCCTTTCTTACTGAGCGCCTTTATAGCCGAGAAATAAGAAAAAGAATTTATACCCGGAACTGTCAAATTTGTTAGCTGTAGGTCCCAAGGTCTGCCCTGTAGAGCATTTCGAACGATTATAACGTCACACAATTTACAACATATCGTGTTGCATGGCATCCAGCACAACATGTTAAAATTCTGTTATTCGATGCACGAGTCGGGCACGCCGTATGCAACGGTAATGTGCAATGTTTGTTTATGTTTTGTCGCACAAACTTTAGTTTAAAAAATTTGAGTAAATAAAAATTTGACGTCTTAATCTACTTTCAAGAAAAGCTTATGTGAAAATGTTAACCTTTAGCGCTCCAAAAACTAATTATAAGCGTATTTTACTTTGCATGAAGCATTCGCAGATTAAATTTCGTGAAGACTACGCAGTTACTTTGATAAGCAACCAATCAAGTATTAACGATCTCTAAAATCCTGTCGAAATTGTTTGAGTAAAAACTCTTATGATATGCGTTTTGAGAGTAAAATGTGCATACAACTCAATGACCCCTTAGCGGAGCCCTAAAGGTTAATAAATGATTTAATGACCATTTCCTCTTTTGTGGAAGTTGGTTTCTTTTAACGCGACATAGTCTTTAGACAATTCGATTCCGTTATCTCCTAATTAGATGCCCATGGTTTGGTGTTCATTTATATATTCATTCACCTTTAGGACAACTGATGTGGCAACGACCACTTTTAATCTGCTATTAATAGCTTAATTACAACCTTCAGTGTCAAGAAGAATCTATAATTAGGCGAACGAGTTTTTCCTTTGCACTCAAATATTACCAGCATTTTATTCATTAAAGTGAAACTTCACAATTAGAACTTTTCCGACAAGTCAATGCGACTGAATCAGAGGGCCATATTTTATTTTCGCTTAAATATATACCGATATCTAATGTTTTTCACAGAAAAATATAACATTCAATCTATAACAGCCAACACGATATAAACAAATGTAAAATATCTTAACGTAGAAATTAGATAAATGGTACACCATCTATTTCAGCACTACTTATACAACACAATATCTCTATATATGCAAATAAGCATGAAAATACTTATTCAAAAGATATTCATTAACACTTGAATAAAATATTTTCGTTTTCAAATGAAAACTGAAGTCATAAACACCACTTTAATGCAGAAAATCACACAGCAAAATACTTGATTGCGCAAAACACTTCGTTATATAAATACATAATACACGACAAAGGTGGTCACGGACAAATTGTTTATCGTTGTGTTTGACTTATTTCAATAGAAAGGGATATTTCAACTCGTCAAAATTGATCATAATCCAAGTTCCGCCTTTATCTAATAATTATGCAATTAATGCAATACATAGTTAATTGAAACTCATTATTAAAGGGGTTAATAATAATAGAATATATTCGTAATTTTATTTATATAAAATCATTAAATATAAAATAGATTAAATTAAATCCCTGGGAGTAGAGAATGAACACTTAAAAATAAATAGTTGCCATTCACGTAGAAGTTCAGATTAACACCGATTGCTTATCCCGCGATTTTCAAAGTCTGTTTTCTGCTGCACCCGGCGATTTTCATAGTCTGACGCGTTTTCTTGGTACTTTTATAGCGTTGGTTCATATTATACAAATAAAGCTTTGCATATAAATAGCAACTAGTTTAGCTCAAAGGTATTTGAATACGTTTGCAAACGCTGCATCTAAATAGGGATTTAAAAAATTAGAGGGTTAATGCACTTGAACCGTCGAAATGTCGATTATCACCCTATCTAATACAGTAAACAATTCAGTTTTCTAAATGGCCCGTGTAACATAACTCATTCACTTAGTAGTTTAGATTACTGAAGTTAAAAAAATTGCGCACCTTTATCCGTCAAGTAATTTGTCATATGACACTTTATTGGTTATGATTATGTCTCCTCCACACTTTCAACCTTCTGTCAAACAGTTCTTCCACCCCACCTCCTATTTACGACTGTCAACTCAACCATACACAGCGATTGGCGACCCTGCTTGGCTACCTGGGAGATGTTAATAGAACTTTTCAGTTCCATACTCGAAAATTTTTTGAAAAGGCAGGGGGCAGTAAATTATTTTAAAAAATTCGTTAATAGTGCCTCTTTTCCAGTATTCAGTAATTTCCAGAAACCTCTGGAATCTTTCTCTTGCCCAAGTAAACATGCAAGATTCAAAACATTTTATTCATACACTTTTAGATATCTTAAGTATTCACACCCGTGCGATAGAATTTGATTCAAGGTGTGGGCTTGTGTTCAGAGAAATTGCATTTTCAATACCAAGTTTAGTTACTCAAGTAAAAATATTCAAATTCATGAAAAAGAAAAAAAATACAAATTCTTTCATATGTTGTTGCAAATCGTTTTAAATTCTTTTATTTGTTATAAAGCAACGGTAAACTTATTGCAGTGCAAGATTGAACTTAATAAAACATTTTCGGTGAATTCTAACTTTCAGGTTGGAATCTAAGATAATTTGAGATAAAGCAGCTAAAGAACGAGCATATAATCTATAACAACCTCATCTTCAGTAAAAAAGTGTTCTAAATATTATGCTTTTCAATGCAAAAGCACTATAAAAACACACTAAAAGTTAAATTACATGCGATTCATTACAGTTGGGCTTCATAAAATAAAAAATTCGATTTTAGTTTAATCCTCCATTAGTCGCAATAATTTTCATCCTTAAATGGTCGCAAAGTATCTCACGGTTACAAAATTATTTAATATCAATCCGTTTTAATAATTTTTACTTTATAACTATAATAATTGGTCCTATTGAAAATGTATACGAGTATTCAGCAAGAAAAATTCAAATTGTAACGTGTAAACACTAAAACATAACAGAAAACGTATTAACCTAATCTGGCAAACATATAGATTAGATACTGCATCTAACAAAGAGATAAACTAGCTATTCCTTGGTAAAATAATTTTATCCAACTCGATAACAGTTTTGTGTCAAATATTTTCGATGATATACAAAATATAGGAAATACGATAGTACAAAATTCAGCATAAATGTTCAATACAATAATTTGATAACCTTTACTTTTAATATATATAATTTCCCCATAGAGAAAATGCATTTTTTTAAATTTTCGTTTAAAAATGACTTCCAACCTTTTACAAAAACCAAAAATTGCACCCTTAAAATAACTACTATCTTCAAAAAATGGCAACAAATTCACGGATAAAAAAAAATATCGCCATACTTGTGCAAAAATGAACGAATAAAATACGTACCTTGTAATCCGAAGAACTCGAATGTCGAAGAGCCAACATGGTTGCAATACACCAAAAGAGAGCAACTATATTATAGACTCTCTACATGGAAACTAACACACATTGAGTAAGATTAAGCTCAACCATAACGAAGGCATTTAAGTACTACGTTAATTACATATGCCTTCTGATGTTGATGTCCCAACTCGTGCACAGAATTCCAAAATGAAAACTGAGTGATGGTATTTTCCCTTCAGGATAAAAAATACATCCTCAATTCACTCTTCGTACTCTTCTTCCGTAAAATTTGTGCAAGGTGGTCGCTCAGAAGGCATGGAGGTTAAAAAAAATCATAAGAAGAATAGATATTTGGATTCGAACCCTGAAGCAGCATATGCTAATAAGGACAAATATACCAATAAAGACAAAATTAAAAAAGAAGGTAATACAAGCAATCCTAGAGTAATTTGAAGTAAACGAAAAGCAAACAACAAAACAAGGAATCCATTCTAGTTCACTTTTTAAAGTTTTATTGTTTGATAATAAAAGAATTTTTTTCTTGTTCCAGTTTTAAATTTTGCTTTCTTTTATAAATAACTTTTTTTTAAATTTTGCTTTATTTTTTCTTATTGATTGTAGGCATACTAATATGGACAAGTTTTCTGTTCTGTTTTATTGCGGTAAAGTAGGGCTTCCGCCTTACCCATCAACTTCCAATGATAATGTTAAATCAACGGAAATTTTCGAAATTTTAACACTCTGTCTGAAGATATTAATTAATGTTTTAAATGGACTTTTCTAATGTTGAGACTTAATGATACTTTAAAAATATTAAATTTCATGTTCCTCTTGTTGTAGCTCTCAATGTTTACTTAAAATAAGAGCCTAATTTTGTGGAAAGGTTGCCATGATTATTCTTTATCGCTCCATTTGGTGCTTTGCGTGCTCAAGAAAGAACTAAGGGGTCTATTCTGGTACCCCCGGTTGGGTTGGGTTCCGTTGTTAACGTACGGAACCCAATCCAACTCCCAACCCAACCGCGGGTACCAGAATAGACCCCTAATTCGAACTTGACGCTTGATATGGAATCTAATTGGATTTGGCGATCGCGTAAATTGGAGGGTTACTGGAAAATGGAAGTGAACTCTCACCACGGAAGTTCTGTGAAACCAAAATAAACAAATCAGAAAACTGGTCCATACTGAAAAATCTTAGTTTAATTTAGTTATATTAACGTCCCGTTTTGAAGCAGCACGAAGACTTTTTTGGGACCGTCTTCATTATTTTAAACCGAGGTCAGATGACGAGGATGGTACCTAAACGGCAGTTCTCTCTGCAACTTCTCTACCATACCAGAGGGAGAAAGATCTCGGGCGATTTCAATCGGTATGGAACCATGAAAATGGAACAGCATTCAGTAGTGGGAATCTATCCATAGGTATGGCAAGAAAATGTTCGCCAGCATTCAATGATACACTAAAAAACAAATCGATGAGCTTTCAGAGAGAAGTAGAAAAGCGGCGGAAAGGATAATCCTGCATTCATTCAGGATACTGATTGTTAATCTTAAATGTGTTTAGCTGTTTTCTTTTCTTTCGGAGGTATCAGAAGGTATTCGACCAACAGCAGAGTGGAGAAGCCACAGTGGCTTAGCAGTGAGGTCTCGTTTCACTTTAGTTTAGTTACAGTAACACCTTATTTTGAAGCAACACAATTGCTATTTTAGGACGGATCTCGTTATTTTGAGTTATGACCAGATGATGGGGAGAACACCTGAGCCGGCACCGGCTCTCCGAATTTCCATTACACAACAGCGGGGAGGACAATTGTCCCTCGAAGTCAGATTTAGCGTGCACCAGATTCACATACACGGCATATCTTTGATGGAATCGGGTTTCGAATCAGGAACACTTCCACCTTAAGCCCAGACCTTACCACAAGGCAAACGCGGCCCTAATAAACGGGTCTATTCTGGTACCCCCGGTTGGGTTGGGAGTTGAGTTGGGTTCCGCACGTTAAAAACGGAACCCAACCCAACCGGGGGTACCAGAATAGACCCCAAAATCTCGGATTCGGATCGGATGATCGCGAATTTGACATTCGATTTCACCGAAGACCCACTGTGTATGGGATGTTGGTGCACGTTAAATGTGGCGTCGTGAGTCAAATGGCGTCACGTTCATTTGGTATGGAAGTGTCAAGAGTGCAGTGGCAGCACAAATGTTACCCACGTCATCTATCCAGGGTTCGAAGGTATGATGTTCAGTGAAAAATAGCCCTCGTATACTTTCAAGAGAGATATCAATCTAACTAAATGAAGCGTAGAAGTTAATGAAGGCGTAGAAAGACAAGACCAAAGATTAGTGCACCGCGTTATGCTGGTGGCAGACTCTCAGCCTCGGTACCTGGTCCCATCCAGGGTCGGCCAGAACAAAAGAGAAGCCTGGTGCAAAGTTGATTTGCGGGGCCTTGAAACTAATTTCGTTAAACAAAATAATAATTTATTGCATTTTGCTATTTATTACACTGCGCAAATTGTTGTATTAAGGAGTTACGGAACACGTGAAAATGATAAATAATTAAATTAACTGACTTATGAAAGATTTTGAAGGTGATAAAAGAAATTTTAACTTCATAAAAAATAATTCAAACTAATAAAAAAAATAATTATTCTGAATTATGAGAATGATTTTTCTGTAGACACGACGGTCATTGATAAGGTCGATATACATTTTAGAAATTCATATAATTTTAATACAATTCAGAAAAATTAATTTTTAAATAAATATTATAATATTGTGCCCCTTTTATGCAAAGCTCGACGACAAATTGTGATTTCATTAAATAAATCAATGCCATTCATTTTGTCATCCAAAATCGCATTTAAGTCTCTGCTTTTTCAGACAGTTTGTGAATAGCATCCTAAATACATAAAAATTCTTATGATGCCCCATATTCGTGATAAATTTCCAATCTCTTCTTAAAAGAAAAAATGTCATTATAGATTATGACTAGAAAATATTGAATTTGGAAATATTCTTTGGCAGATGAAAAAGGCTGCAGTTCCTTAAAATCACAACTGTTTTTTTTTCAGCAAGTTCTTTTATTCTTACATTAAATTGCCACTTTTATTTAACTCTGCCACTATTTCCTTTGCAGTTGTTAAAAGAAAATAAGAATTCCTATGCATGATACTTTCCAAAAAATTTTAAAAGGCCTTCTAAATGTGAATTTGTATACCGATATTTTTATTAGAATTTTGAAATATCTTGCTCGTAATATTTCCTTCATTCAGTATGCCATACCAAATAACTAAACTTAATAACAATTCAAATGTAGTTTATTCTTGATTGATTGGATTTAGGATTTCTTTTTCATGTCAATAGTATATTCATAACGAAAATTCGAAGCTAGAGAAAATTGCGATACTTGAGAGTGATCTCACAGATTTCACACATTCGAAGTGACATTCTCTCGTTGTTTCTGCCGGTGGTTTTGGAGTAAGATATATGAGAGGCTTTTTTAATATATGCCTGCGCATTACAAAACTTGCAAAAATGATATATATGCTTTCTTAAGCCACGAAAAATGAATTTGAAGAGATGGTTTTCAAGTATCTACGAACAAAATTCTTATGACTTCTGCCGAGCATATACAGAGGGTGTTCGTACATTTTTAAAACGATTTCTTTTCGCTGTAGGGAAAATTCATTTGCTTGGAAAAATTCATTTTCACAACAATTACTTTTTTAAGCTATAATTTATTATTTCCAACATGAAATTTTTGTTTACATACAAAACGGCGCTTTTAAAGAAGCGATGAATGGAAGGCTACGTTTTTTTTTTCGAAAGAGGGTTAATCTTATACAGTTATTTAAAGACGCCATGGTTTTCTTTATATCTAAAGCCATAATAGGAGATATTGTTAATAAGAAAGAAAAAATCGTCCAAGTTTGGTTTCAAGTGGGAAAATTGCTCCAAATACGTATCCAAGGAAAAAACGCAGTTCTTCGAATATTGCAAAGGTGAGATCTTTAATGTTAAAAGAAAATCTCCAAGTCAAAGATTTGTTGCAAAATCATTAAAATGCTCGGTATGAACTGTAAACCAACTTAACTAACACGGATTTGTATCCCAAAAAGGGAAAAAAAACAATTTTCATCGTCTTTCTTTACGTCATACCGATGATCGCAGAACACGCCGCAGAATTTATATTATAAAAGTCTAAATCTTTCTGTAGCACTCACGTGGTTTGTGGTTTGACTATGTGCAGAGATTCAGACCAGACAACCTGTCAACAAATTAGCATACACACGGGGATGCTGAGATGATTTAATAGCACTATCAGAATTAATCTATTTTCCTAATATAATCCTTTGGCATTTTTTTTGCTTCTTTACTTTTGTTTTTACGGACATTATAGTTTTTTTGTTCTTTTTATAGGAGTTTAGAAACTTCTTTTCTTTTTTATTTTATGTTGATTCATACATATAATACATATTTATATGTTCGAATTCAAACATATAATATATTATTTTCTTTCCATTATTTGCTTTTCTTATTACCTTTCTGTTGAATATGAAAGCTTTACTTAAAGATTTGCATTCACCAATTCATCACTTTTTATTTCGTATTTGGTAATGCATTTTTTCTGTTATGGATTTTGCTTTATTTTTACTCGGACAGAACGAAAGTAATAGCTACAAATGAAGTTATTAACAAAAACGAAAGTTAGTGTCAATTCATCAGTTCTGTTTTTCATGCTTTTTTTATTTCTTAAGCACTCTAGCAATTGACATGAGATTTTCTTCAACAGGTTTCGTTAGTAAATCTGTGACAATCAAATCTGAGATATTGTTGGCAAGCTAAATGCCCGTCTTAGACGGGCACAAATTTTCTAGTTCTTTATAAAAAGCATTTGTCCAGACAATAATACGAGCTATCAAACTAAACATTTCAAGCATAAAAAAAATTGTAAAATAGTTCTTAAAATACCATAAAAATTCTAAAAATGTGCGAAGACCCTCTGTACTGTGTTTTGGAGTTCTTTGCAAGATAAACGGTTTTGCAGTCCTTTATGTAGGACCTCTCATATTTGTTACGTTATAGTTAGGGTTGCCATAATTTTTTGGTTGAAATTCGGAGAGGGGGGGTCAAAGTTTAATATAAAATTCTAAAAGCTGCCTGCCACGACCCTCTTTCATAACACTGGCACGGAGTTTGTGGAAGTGAAAAAAAATTAAGACGTAAGAATGTGAAGAATATGCAATTTTTATTAATTGGTAATTTAAAACCGCATTAATGAAAAACAGAATTAAAACAAAACTGCCAAAAACTTTTAACCTTCGATCTGAACTGGTGCACGGATAAGGAGACTCATCCACTATTTCATCAACAATGGATGTAAACAATGAACTTTCTTTCATTAGAGGTATGACGTTGACTTTTGTGAAAACGTTCTTTATAACAAACAAATTTTTCTCTCTCCGCATTCGAAGGCGTTAATCTGGACATATTGAATCTAGGCGTGAGCTTGAAATCCGGAAGTATGGTAACCTTAGTTACAGTACCACTGCTCACACAGTTCCCCAAATATAATTCCTCTTTTTCTGATAGGCTTTCATGATTTGACTAATATTTCATTTCCTTTAGACTTTTACCGTTTAAAAATAAGTAAATCTTTCTTGTATACTTACATCACTTTCAGAGTCAACTACATTAACATATCTTAAAATATCAGATAAATGTTCTTGGTGGCTCTGGAATGCAATCTAATAAAATTGTGAAATACTTAGCTTTTTTATTTAAATATATTATTTACTTTCTAACTTTTTTAGCCAAAGCAGAAGTCAGTTCGTCTTTTATTCTAACAATAGAAATAATAGTATAAATAAGAACGCGATGCTGATTTCATCCAACGATCCAAACGACATTTCATGATTGGGTGATATCTTGCAAGTAATTCTGTGAGATCTAACAAATTATCGTTGTGAGGTTTATATAAAGCATCGGTACTTCCCTTGAATGCCAAATTACGCTCTGATAAATATAAAACTGAAGCCAGTATTCGTTCATAAACACATTTTACACAGTGTGTTTCGTTTTCAGTTATTTTTTCATATTCTTTGTCACAGTGGCGAATCCAGGGGAGGGGCTATCGGGCTGCAGCCCTCCCCCAGAGCTAAACCAAAATTACTGATTTAATTTAAAATCACTACAACTGTTTGATCTTAATTTTCATTTTAAAAAATAGTAATAAAATCGTGACAACATTGCTTTCTGACTTGACAAGCTCGAAAATTTTCCTACTTTTCTAGTCATTCCACTTGCACTTGTAGCATTGGCGCGGTCGAAAACATTTTTTGGGCAGTTATTTTATTGTATTTTTTATTAAATTATCGAAAGTATTGTAGTGTTCTTTATTATTCTTATTGTCAGGAGAGGAAAGCCTGTAAAGTTAAAGTGTTTTGGTTTATATAAGCCATGAGGTTTGACATTTGTCACTACGATAAAAAATTTTATGACCTCAGCGCCCCTCACCCCCGACCCGAATCCTGGATTCGCCACTGCTTTGTCACAATCTTTCCCAGTTTGAAATCCTCCTTTTGAATTGTCACCATTTATATATAACTTGTTGCCATCCTCTTCATTAAGACGAAAGTTGTTTTTTATAATAATTAGGATTTTTTTCACGTATGTCATACTGCGTAATTTGATTTCCGTGATTTTTTTCAATAACTGTTAATTATGTGTTTATTCAGTTTTTTGCACATTTTCGGTTTTAAAAAATTTATAAGGAAGTTCGTCTTATTTTCAGAATTTTTTCTTTTTTCTTCTTTTTCTACATTTTTTCTTAAATTTATCAAATCCACATATATATTTTCTTCTGACATCTCTGTCTCTACTAGTCATGTTTCGAAATTTTCCAAAAGTAATATAAAAAAATTAAGATCAATTTTTTAATAGCATGATTACAACAAAATCAATTAAATACATTATTTAGTATATTTCAATAATATAGTAAACATTTGTCTTCCCCTTAAATACGAATATTTTGTTTATTTCCCCACCTAGTGGTAGAAACGTACCATGTATTATCAGCCGTTAAAATTCAAGTATAAAGAAACACATTGTTTTTACTTTTCTTACTCTGTTTTGGCCATGTATTGATATTCAAAGCCCCCAGGCTTGCCCGTGATTGGTCGATGTGCACATTTCACATCGACCAATCGCCTGATTATATTCAAATGAATGCATTTTCGGATTAAAATAAAAAAATAAGAAGGCATTTTTAATTTGCAAAATCAGACAGCTGCGCGGGGCCTAGTGCGGTCGCACCGTTCGCACCCCCCTCCGGCCGGCCCTGGAATCCAGATTAGGTGCTAAATCTAGGCTGTATGGGGTCTGGCTCCAGACTTCCCACTTGAACTTTCGCAGCAGTTCTTGAGTTATACAATATTGTGAATAGAAATGTGTTTTTTTATTATTCGGGTAAGAATACACAAAACACTTGAATGATTCGTACATTCGGCGCAATTTTTGCATCGAATTAGAACGATTTATGAGCGATTCATTTTTAGTTTATAAGTTTAAAAAATAATTCTGTATATGAATGATGCACGAGAAAATCATTTAAAAGGTGAAACATGGATTTTACTACCATTAAGAGGATTATTTTGGAAACATGTTCTGGAAGTGTTGAATGCCAACTGTGGTATGAAAAATATCAAACGTTGACAATCAAAGGAAAAAAATAGAAAAAAATCCAGTTAAGGAAACTTATCAAGTCAGCCCATCCAATTATATTACTCGGTTTACAGTTTAGAAAAAACTATTATTTAACACGATGTTTTCTTCTTAAATATCTAACACTTAAATGCAATTTATTTTTCCGTATTAATCATTCCAGTCCCAGTGATGCAATTTGGAATCATCATATTCATTATTTTTTTGGTTCGGCATCTAAACCTACCTCTGATGCCAAATGAGCATCATTAAATTCTTCGCATTTTCCTTTTTTGAAATATATTTTTTATTCTTACCATGAGTTGGCTGCACTATCGATTTTATCTATTGAAAAATTGCCTTTTTGAACTTCACTTCATTCAGCAAAAGATGTCAAGATAAAAATTTAAATGAAGTTACAGGTACAATTTCATTCTTATTATTTTAAAAACATGTTAAAATATTTTATTTCAGCTTTTTTTTTATAAATATTTATTTAAAATTTGGATTTTTATGTTCCCTGACTCCAACTGGAAACACTGATTTTTAATTTTTAAAAATTGAAATAATTTTTTTTTTCATTTTTGAACTTTCATTTTAGGCCCAAAATGAGTAAGTACATTTACAAATTTAAGAATTTTAGAATGAACAATAAATTATTGGGACTAAAAGAGTTAATAAAGCTGCTTTGTAACCCAAATGTACTATTGCGGTAAAAAAATGTTATCACAAAGGATTTCTGTATAAATTACGTGGGAAAATGAAAGGCTAATTTAATTGTTCCATTTCTTTTCGGCATTTTTGATTTGTTGCCATAGTAGTCATGGGACGATTATTATGTCCTAGAATCAATATTGCTTTCCTTCTTCACCGTTATCACTCTTACTTCTTAATCATATTCTATGTAAATATATTTTACTCCGTATTCCAAACACTATATTTATCCTAAGAAGTAATGAAAAATGACAGCAATATGTATCGCTTTCATTTTCCCTCGTGGGATAATGCATAATTATTTAAGATGATCCATCATGAGAATTATGTCGCCAGTGGAAGAAGAAACCCGAATGTAAGGGGAGCCTTAATTAATTGTACTGCGCGAAACAGCAAGTCATTTTCTTTGCGAGGATATTTGACCTTCTATCTTTTTCCTAAGTGGACCAGCCTCAGATGAATGAAGCCATACGGTGATGGCTGAGACGAAGAAGATCAGAAAATTGCCCGTATGAAGATAATCATTTATATTCCCGCCGCTGCCACTGTCATCTTAAATTGCTTTGGAATTATAATTTATATAAATTTAGATAGGTTTTCTTTGAAAACTATTTAAAATCTGGCGTAATGATTGTTTTGCTAGGTACTTACATTTGGTTTTCAAAGGAAAAACAGAGAAACATGTCTATCGGGATTCAGTGATTAAGTATAGAATATTTACCTTTAAAGCTTATTATTATTAGTAGTAGAAAATTACCCGTCATGGTATGACGGGTGCAAATTGGATCTTCATTCGAGAGATTTCCCGTCAAATCTGACGTGTTTAAATAGATATGTATGCGAGAGAAATGTTTAACATTGATTGAAAACAAATAAAATAAACATACGTATTATGACAGGAAATATTTTTTTATTTACATATTATTTACACATTTCTTTATTAAAAAAACCTCTTAGTAAACAACATTCGCGTGAAGTATTTTTCGTTGTTTAACAATTTTCCTTGTACTTCAGATGTCTTTGTGTAAATTTTAACGTTGCCAAAAAATATTAGATGCATCGTGGCGTCCAAACTATATCACGCGCATGAAATACCACTGATGTAATTTACTACTTTCTATTAGAAAGCGGAAATTGATTTGAAATATATGATTAATATAATTTAAAATTTCTCGGGAACTATTGATCATAGCAAGATAAATTTTATATCAATGGATAGCAAATTTTATTTCACTATTTTAGAGCTATTAAATTTGAAATTAGAACGACAATTACTCTTTTAAATTTAAAATTACTGAAATTTAGGTTCTCTAACAATGAAATAATGCTGTTTAACGTCTCGCAGTGCTATGACACGAGTTTTATAGTTGGTGACGTCAGAGCGTTACCGAGAGAGCTGGGCTATTATATTAGTAATTATGATAGTACAGTGAAACCTTGCATAACGAGTGATTCGCAAAACGAGCAAAATAAATTGCAAAAAAAGCGATTGCATAACAAGTGACGAGGAGATGGGCATTTCCGGGTTTTCCGCCTGCTACTGTCATATCCAAGGAGCTTTTATTTTGCTTAAATTCTTATCAAACTCAAAATTATTCTTATAGGTGTCTAGTACTTGTGTGTGCACTTTCAACTGTAACTTGCCATGGAACGCATTATTGTATTTTACATTGATTTATATGGGAAAGATTGTTTCGCATAACGAGTAAGCTTCTGAAAAGAATTATGCTCGTTATGTGAGGTTTCACTGTATATGTAAAAGTGAATCTTCATTCTGTCATAAATTTTTACATATTTCGTTTTTATTTGATTTAAGTTGGCATGGACGATTTCGAAAAACAAGGGAGACTTGACTCTAGTTTTAATTTTCTAATATTTCTCGAATATTTTTATTATAAGCATCATAAAAGACATCAAAAAGAGTGGTCATGCTAAATTGATACCTCAGCATAAAGTAAATATATTTCATGAATTATCGTAAGGTCACGTCTCTTTACCCTTAGGGAAACTTGACTCTATGCTAGAAAGATTTTACCGCAGGAATTTATTCTTTATATAATTATTTAAAAACAATATTTAAATAGTTGATTTTATTCATTAAAAATTATTGAAAATAGTTTTTAAATAGTTGAGTTTATTTTTTAAATAGTTATTAAAAAGCATTTTTTAATACTTGTTCTCATATAAAACTCAATTATCGAAAACTAGCAGTCATGTCAACAATCAAGACAAAGAGTTGCTAGCAAAACCATCCAATTTTATTGTTTGGGTTGCCATATTGGCAACAAACTCCACCGCACCAGTTAGTTGATTAATTAATTCTCACACTGTACTTCAGTCAGGTATCGAAAGATAATAAAGAACATCGACGTATCATTAAATAACAGAAGGTACCTATATCAAGTTTTGATTCGTGAAGCATTTTTGGTGGGGAGAAATTCCCCTAACTTGACTTTTTCTATATAACATAAAAATTAAACCACAAAGAAATAGGACGTTTTCGTCATTTTTTGCGACATTTAACGCCATGCCGGACCAGAAGATATCGAACAATTTTATTACTTTTTCCCCTCGTTTTATTTCTCACCATTTCTCAACTTTTCCGCGGTGCAGTGATTTGAGGGGAAAAGAATGTTTTTTTTTCGGCCCAACTTAATGCACAGATACGTTTTAGATGTGACTGTGACATCTTGCGAATTGTCTCTATTATGTTCACTAAAATTAAATTAAATCAGCTGTAACAAATTCTTATTACATTAAAACCCCGGTTAACCGAAATCCGGATGAATTATCCGAAATGTCTCTGAAATCGCAAATCCAAAAAAGCACATACTGTGCAGCACGGAAATAATCGTGAAGGCGAGACTTTTTTTGCAACGATATCCCCACTTTTTTTTAAGCCTCCCCAAGAAGGTCAGTGTTTCATTTTGGAATGATAAAATTAAAATTAAAGGGTATTAACAATATTAATTACGATATCGTTTACCTGTGCCTGTCAGGTTCATTAGGCACAATAATGCGCCCGATGGAGGGTTAACTTGAATAAAGAAAGTAAG
The DNA here is from genome assembly GCA_013235015.1 of Araneus ventricosus. Classification (NCBI taxonomy): domain Eukaryota; kingdom Metazoa; phylum Arthropoda; class Arachnida; order Araneae; family Araneidae; genus Araneus; species Araneus ventricosus. Next base: position 56,581 of record BGPR01003275.1, on the reverse strand, counting down.
TGTAGCCTGTGTGTACTCTCATAACATTTCAAAATAACATACTGTAATTACATAAAAAATAGTAATCGATGTTCATGTCTTAACCGAAAAAATCGTTATCCGAAACAGCTCCCCCCACTTTTGTTCGGTTAACCGGGGTTGTACTCTATCGATATTAATGAAGCAAAGGGAATTTGTGAAGCTCAAACACAACTAACTTGGCTGATTCGGACGGTTTTAATTCGAAATTTTCTCCGATTCCTTGTATTTCCTTTTGATATAGTATTAACCCTCTGATTGCATGGTATTTTAATTACTATTTAGATGCAACGCTTTAAAACATATACATACATAGCACCACAGCATACCCCCGAACTCGGCGCCTAAACGGCACCCTGTCGGTTGGATGAGTATGTGTGAAACTTTATTGAAAAGCAAAAAAAAAAAAAAATTACAGGTTATTTACATACACGGCTTTATTAGTTTTTTATGATTCAACGTTTTTAAAGTGCTAACAAGGATAGGGAAGGACTTGGGAAATTCAGTTCGTAATGAGACTTGGTGGAATCGAACCCTGGGCAAAAAGCTTGCACGTTAGCATTATACTGACCATGCTATTCGCACTTCATCAACATATAGCTTATATACTACGGTATATAAGCTATGCCGAAAGGTTTGAGGGCTGTTTTTTCCCAATTGGCCGGTCATTGCGCTTTAGCATTGTAATGGATGAACACTCTAAAGGTAATATACCACGTCTCATCCGGAACTGAATTTCCCAAGTTGTGCCCTACCCTTGTAAGTAAACCCGTTAGCTTGTGAAAATCGCAGGATGCAGCAGAAAACAGACGAACTTCCAATTCCTGGAAATCGCGGGATATGCAATCAGAGGGTTAAAATATGATCTTCAATTGAAATTTGATTTGGTTAATTTGAAGTCGAAACTTAAAATTGTTTTCATTTCTGAATTATCTTCTTTAGAGAAATCAGGCCTTACCTTCAGTCTTAATTGATTTTAAGTAAATGATTTTTTAAGATCCTTAATTCACTTTAAAATTTAACAACTGTGCAATGTGTTCAATAAAGAAATTCTTATTTAAGAAATTTTTACAAATTAGAGACAAATTGCACTTTGCAATTTAAGGTTTTAACGAACATTTGTTGTATTTAAAAGGCTGCACACTATTTATTTATTACAATTACTTACTTATTTATTGAAACTATTTTTTATCATAATTTAAGAAACTTTTTAATTATTATCACTCTGTTCAATAAAAGTACTTACTGTTTTTTATTAATTATGTACTCTTTATTAACACCGTTAAATATTATCAATAACTTATTAATTATTAATCTAAATACTATCATTTTCTCTCTAGTTGTGCTCTTCTTTAAATCCATTTTTTTATTTGAATTTTTATTGTGGCCCGTATTAGCCAAGTTTCGTATTAGCCAATTCCTACTATAATAGCTATAGAAAAATTGCTAGATTTCTGGCACAAAAGGAATTTTTATATTCAAAGTTAATTCAAATAAAAGATATAAAACAGTAACAAATAAAAGGCTTTTTCTCCTAATATGAATATAATGACCTATTTTGACTTTTGGACTTTAAATTTTAAAATTCCCATGACACCCTCTTCAAATCAAATGCAACTGTATGGATAAAGTCCGAAAGAATGAATTTCTGTTTTGTTTTATCTTAAAACAATCCAACACATTATTTTATAAAATTACTTAGTGTTTTTATTTATTATATAATATTTATTAACAACGTTAAAAATTATCAACCAATCATTAATTATTAAATCTAAAAACTATAGTTTTCTCTAGTTGAACTCATCTTTAAGGTATCCGACTAGGTTGAAAAAGTGATTGTCGAAGAAAAATTCAAAAACTTTTTTATGATCTAAAAATAAAGCCACAACATTTAAGATTCTAAAACAGTCTTTGTTTTTATTAATTTTTCTTTGAATATTTTACTCCTTGATATTTATTTGAACTAATGTGTTATTATATTTTTTAATTTTTTCAAATTGGTCCACGAAAAACGTGATATCTCCAAAACAATTCATTCAAATTTGGTACACATGAGTAAAAAACCTTGAGTGTGTAATAAACCGCAGATTTTATGATAGCTTTATTTAGTCATTTTTGATCAGTCACTTTCAGTTAGACACATTGGATAATTTTGGCAAAAAATCAATGACGCCAACTTTAAACGATCATAAAATATTTATTTATTAAAATAATTTTTATCTTGCGATCTATTAGATTCTAAAAAGTTTGCGAAGTACGCATGCGGAATTAAAATTAAATATGTCCCGTATTTTTTCAATTATGCCGTTTTTCTTAACTCTGAAATTTTTATTCAATTCTTGAAAAAAAATTATTTTTTTCAAAAAGTACTGATCATATATGAATTTTATTTCTAATTATGACTATTTAAGCCTATTTTTGTTATTTAACTATGTAAATCTTTTTTGGGCATGCTTTTTTTAAAATTGTTTCTCCAAACCTAGTCGGGTACCTTAAGCACAGTTTTTTTCATTCGAATTTTTATTGTGGTTCGTATTAGCCAAGTTTTGTATTAACTAAGTCCTACTATAATAGCAATAGAAAAATTACTAATTATCTAGCACAAAAGGAATTTGCAATCTCATTATTAATTCAAATAATAGATATAAAACAAAATAAAAGGTTTTTTGCATAATTTGAGTATAATGGCCTATTTTGACTTTTGCGCCTTAAATTTTAAAATTCCCATGGACACCCCTTTCAAATCAAATCCAAGTTTATGGACAAATTCCGATTGGATGAATTTCTGATTTGGTTTATCTCAAAACAGTCCAACACGTTATCGGCGCAGCAACAGAACAACTAATTGCATCTCGTTAGTGGATCAGAGAAGACCCTTCTGATGATGACCCCTACTTAGCATCGATGAGTCACTTTCAGGAAACGGTAAACACGACGGGACAGAAGTTATCGTCAGCGGATTTCGAGACTGACCGTTTCCGGAAACTCTCTGCCGTACAGATTGCAAGAATTTCCCCTTCCTGCCCTAATGGACATCAATAAAATTCGCTCTCCCATTAAGAAAGTTTCCGAGAGAAAGATCTTTCCAAGAGATTAGATCAGCGAATGGAGAGAAGAAAAAAAGAGTAAACAAATGAAAATCGGTAGCATTCTTTCTTAGACTCTTCTTTGTATTGCTTATGCATAAAGATGTAACTAATACTGTACGATGAAAAACACTCATTAACCATCTTGAAATTCCAAAAAATATTTATTCCCTAATGTGAATCGGGTTGCCGTAATATTTTTTTCTAATTTACACAATATATTAGCACTATTTTTAACTCTGAACACGATAACGTGCATTCAAAAAAATTGCATGTAATATTTTCACTGCATGGAGAAGGTACGGGAAAATATCATTCATTAAAAACGTACATAAAATTTTCTCGAATGTGAATAGCAACATATAGGTAAATAGATCCAATGATTTACAATGGTGTAGAGTATTTTGATTTAACATGAATGGCAACACACAGGGCAATGTTTAGTTTAATGTTTGTTGTATAGGGCAAAGGAGACAGTCAATTTTATGACGTGCCACTGATTCCATGAGAACCTTGCACCACCAAGAAGAATTGTTGAATTTAAATACAACTTTTGTGTTTACATACGAAAAAGAGACAGAAGGAATTTAATCTTTGTTTTGAAGGACGGTTCCACGTAAGGAGAGTTTTGGTTAAATGGAAAAAAAAATTTGCTCAAGAAATACAAAAGCAAAGGTTTTTAATTAGTGAAAGAAAAGGATTCGAGCCACGATGGCATAAAGAAAACGTTCTTTAACTGAGGAAGCAGTAAAATGTGGTGATCCTGAATTCCTCCAGATGGCGCCACGTTTGGAACTACTTCAATAAATATCGAATCGATGCTACGCAATTCACAAGAGATGTACGAGGCAGCGGACTACTGTCTTACCGCCACGAGGAAAACCTTAGACACCAGACATGCCTGTGGCAGTCGTTATGGAAACGGGATATTCCACTGCATTTTGGGGGTGAAGGAAGGGGCTTTATTTCATTTGGCGAAGACAGAACCGGCAGAAGTCTCATTTCTCTTTGTACTTCTTTCGAAAACGAATTCCAATGTTGCGGATGTTTTTATAACCGTATCCCTCCTTTCTTCGACTCATCTATTTGAGGCAACCCTGCTCATGGTTTTCTCCTGGTGGTAGGATTAATTGTCATGCCCTAGTTAACTGAATTTTATGTTTTTTTTATCTTTAATAAATATTTTATTATCCTTAATGTTTTAATAAATGTTGTTGAATTTTTATACCTAAAGTGTTTGGTCAATTTTCATGAGTATATGGATGCAAACTTTTCATAATCAAGCATCCATAGAAGTAAAACTTCTCTAAGTGGCCACGTCTCTTAACGGTCTGTTTTATTTGGCACGGAATTTTAGACCCTTAAACAAAATGTTAAAATAATCTTTATAAGCGGTCACTCAAGCCCCTCTGAGCGGCCAGATTGGTAGCCCGATCAGCTTCAATGAAGTCCATATCTTTCGTCTCTCTGATCTTGGACCTTTCATTAAGAAAAGAGGGGGAAGAAAGATCATAAAAATTCATACACTCAAAAAACAACACCGGAAATCAGACCGAAATCAATTATTCCTTTCCTAATGTGAAGAGAAAAGTGAATTTCGGCCTCTACCGGGAATGGGCATTCAAGAATTCTATTGTGTCCTTCAGGCTTTGATTCGGATTCTGACAAAGAAGCTGCTGATATGAGTTTTCACCATCAGAAAATGAAACTTTCATCTCTACATACTTTCGGAAAAATAGATGATATTATTGCCCATTCCTCAACAGATAACGACGAAATGATGACGGATTTACTTTCCAATTTTAAAAAAAGTTACCTACGAAGAAGCTAAAACATGCAAGGAAACGCAAATTGTATCTTTTTTGCGAAAGAAATTAGAATTTTTCGAAGCACTCTTACTATTGTTCTTAAAATTCGCTTTGATGATGATGAAGAAGAAGAATCTGTTTGAGATGTATGCTCGCTCCTTGGCTGCTTTATCTCAAATTATCCTTAGTTCAGAATTCTGAGAATAACAAAACTTAGAAAAATTGAAAAAGTAAATGAAAAGTTAAGAAAACATGGTCTGAATCATCGTGGATATGACGTAAAAATTTTTGAATGGCGAAAACCTTTTTGGAATGCATAGAGAAATAAAAAATCCATGGAAAAAGAAAGTGGCTGGCAGCCCATTCTCCGTATGACAAAAATATTTTTGATGTTCAGAACGTTGACATTGAAAAAGCAAATGCTCCAGGGTTTCTTCAACTTTGCATAAGGTGCATAATAACGTAGATGCGAGTTGGAATCTGATAAGTTTAGCACTGGTTGGATAGATTTTAGTACGGAACCGAGAAATAAGGACATCATTCTTGCGACTAGAAGGGAATATTCGGAGTTGAGGACGGTTTTCATTTAAAAAATAAAATTCGTGGTAGTATTTTGAATTTTTCCATTCATTTTTGGCTTCTTCTTGAATATAATTTTTCATAAAAAGTAATAGATCTTCGTGCGATATCCATTGAGAGATCATGGAGCTTGGTGCTTTACGGGTCAAGGAGTCCACGTATTCGTTTTCGGCAATGCCTGCATGTCCAGGGCTCCAAACAAACTCGATGGATTAAACTCGCTTTATCAGAAATAATGATTTAGGACTTGTTTGACTTTCTGATCCCGGCTGGAGTGAGAATTCCATTGTCTCAAAACCCGGAGTAATTTTTCGCTCACGATAACAGAATGGAATCTTCCCTTTCTTTACAGAAATTCCAGGAAGGCGACACCCCCTGTTGCGTAATCAATTGTCAACAAAGAAAAGAACTATCATACTCCCCTAAAATTCATCCAGCCCCCGAAACTGCCTAAATCCGGCTTCTGTCGAAGGGACGGTTTGAGGCGGGAAGTTGCTCATAGGGTTAAATGTATTTTGTACTTCCCAACATGAAACCCCTCTGACCAGCCAATTTACTTGGGAAAGGGGGAGGGGCGCTGGAGAGTGATTTCACTGTATATGGACAAATGGTAATAATTAGGAGTTCACGTAAATGATCATGACGTGCACAGCGCAACTCATTTTAGTATGTTAGGATATAATTTAGATGAATTGAACTCAGTTGCAAACTATATTAGGATTATGGTGAGTCAAGTTCATGAGAATATACGGACTGTCAAAAGGCGCCATGATATTCAGCACAATCGATGCGAGTCTGCACGTTTTATTTCTCTAAATTAGGTATGTTTCGGCAAATTTTCAGAAGCTACAGTGAGTTGTTCGCATTTCACCAAGAACTGTATTTCACTGTTTGTTACAGTTGAATTTACTGTTCATAAATTAACCCGAACCCAAATCTGGAAAACGGTGTATGGAATCGGAAAATTACTTAAATTTCATATTATCAGAAACCTTTTCTTCTAAGTGTAACGTTTAGCTACAAAAATAGCAGGGGCACCGCCCCGTGACCGCACAACAACGAGGTCTTTCGCGGTGGCTTGGAGCGGGCCTGCAAAACGTTTAGCTACAGTTGGCGATGGTTGAGAGAACGCTTGGCGTGATCCTTCCTTCCTAGCGGAGGGTTGCTTTTTACTTTCTCATATACGTATACCAAGAGAAAGTAAAAAAAAACTGAACTCGAGATTTTGATGAATCTCCACGTTTTAGACCTCCCTGAGTCCGAAAAACACAATTTTGGAATTATGGCTGCCTGTCTGTGAACACGATACCGAAAACTATTAGAGATAGAGCGATGAAATTTGGTATGTAATCTTTTCACATAATTTGTAAGTTTCTGTCAAATTTTGGCAAAATCCGCCCACGGGAAGTCTGTCTGTTTGTCTGTCCGTGTTAATGAGAACACGATAACTCAAAAACTTAAATAGCTAAACAGATAAAATTTGGAACGCAGTTTCATCATCAAGAATGTAGGTTCGTATAAAATTTTGAACCAAATCCTTCAAAGGGTTGACTGTCTGTCGGTCTGTATAATCGCATACGTTTTAACACGATAACTTCTAAACCCTATGATTAGGTAAATAAAAATTGGTATGAGGTCTGATAACATTAATTGTACATACGTGCCCAATTTTTTTTCCATCGGTTGAAAAAAAGGCCTTCAAATCGCACATTCAAATCGGGCACTTCGCCAATGTATGACGCAATAAATAGGAGCGAACGACTCGCGTGTTTACCCCACCTGTGTTAGGGAATCGTCCATGTTACTGCCGCTCTGTGCATTTTTTCTCCACCCGCGTTAGGGCGAATGTTAGGGATGGCGGTTATTGCGAAAATAACCGCTTTCGGTTATTCAGGTTTTCTTCACCATCGGTTTAAACTGGCGGTTATACCCTCGCAAAACAACCAGTTTTCGGTTTGTTTTATAAAAAAACAAACGCCGTTTGTAGACAAAATGCTTTATTAATATTGTTTTCGTAGAAAATCAATCCATTGGCCAATATTTATCTGCTCATAAAGACTCTTTCAGTAATCCGCCAATCAAAAGACGCTTCGAGGAAGCGGTTGTCATTGATTGGCCTAAGATGAAATTCAAAGCTCCATAATTTGGTAAATTTTAGTTTAATTGAAACCAAAATCGAGCCTATCTTCCGATCCGGTTTTTTAACACGGTTATTGGATTTTTAAAAAATAACCGGTTACAACCGGGACAAAAAATTAACCGAATAAAACCGGTTAACCGGAACAAAAAAAAAAAGGTTTTTTGGTTAAAACCGGTAGGTTTTTCCCATCCCTAGCGAATACGAGAAAGTTTGGGGGTCACCACTCTCGCTGGTTGTGAAAACGTTCGCTATAGAGTTCTGCTTCGCTCTCAGAGAAAGAGAAAAGGATGGATGACATGTGTGACTCGTTTGTGGTCGGTTTTGAAATAGCGCTGGCTTTTCAGTGCGACGTAGTGCACTAATTTTGTTTATGTGTTGTCTGTCTTGTATTGCCTACGTGGAAATAGTTGCATATTTTTTCTAAAATCTGGTTACTTTATTTCAAGAGACAGAAACATCACACTGAAACAACTATTAAAGATATTTTAACAGCTTATCATAACTACGAGCTTGATTCCTTCCAATTTCTATTTCAAATTAAATTTTTAACCGGAATTAACAGTAATTAGTTTAATAAAAAGGAAAAATCAAAATTAAATGTAGGGGTGAAATAGTACTCTGTATCGAGCGGAACGCCGTAATAGATTTTCCGTTGCCTTTACCGTAGTAGTGTAGTTTAGGGATGGGGAAAACCTACCAGTTTTAACCGAAAACCGGTGTTTTCTGTTTTGGTTAACCTGTTTTTTTTCGGTTATTTTTTGTCCAAGTTATAACTGGTTATTTTTTTTAAATCCAATAACGGGGTGAAAAAAATCGGAACGGAAGTTAGGCTCGATTTTAATTTCGATTAGACTAAAATTTACCAAGTTCTGAAGCTTTGAATTTCATCATCTTAAACCAATCAGCGACAACCGCTTCCTTGAGGTGTCTGTTGGTGAGCGGATTACTGAAAGAATCTTTATGAACAGATAATATTGGCCAATAGATTGATTTCATGTAAAAACAATATTAATAAAAAAATTGTCTACAAATGGTGTTTGGTTTTTAATTTTAAAAAATCAAAAACCGGTTATTTTGTCCGGTTATAACCGCCATGTTAAACCGCAGGTGAAAAAATACCTGAATAACCGAAAACCGGTTATTTTCGCAATAACCGCCATCCCTAGTATAGTGGGAAAAATTCAGCAATAAGATTTGAATAAATTCCAAACGAAATCCATCTTCTCGCCGGTGGACTTTGTTTGGAATTTTATACCAATCTGCAATTATGGTGCAAAAGTAAATTTTAAAAAAAGTGAATTCAAAATCACATAATATTTAAAATAATGAGTTAACATTTAAGGAATGAAAAGTAGAAACAAAATTGAAATAATTAAATTCCTCTTTTCTATTACTCTAATAAATGTGCGTTTTTAAAAACTATGTTTATTTATTTTATTTTTTACCTGTTGATGCGAATTTCTATCATGCTTATTCTCATCCTATGATAACATTTTTCTGTTTTTCGAGTCAAAATATGTTATTTCCCATTAGAATAGTTAAATTATTTTAATTATTCCCTGAGAAAGAGATGGTTTATATTTTGGGAAGAAAGTCATAAATTTTCAAAATCCAGTGGATGAGGAAATGGGGTCGGAATTGAAATTCATATGGAAATTTTGGATTTAAAACTTCTCTATTATATTGAGGTTTATCCCGACTTCAAAATTCTTCCATTACAATACAAGAGAAAGTGAAATTTTAAAGGCAAAATCATGCCGGCGTTGCCTAGTATTAAGATTTCGGATTGGAAAGCACTGAAAATTCGAAACTCAATTCCATCAAGGTTCTGCAGTGTATGTGTGCCTGGCACACGTGAGTCAAACAGCCTTTTGCAGGTATGGCGTAGAAGATTGGAGAAGACAGTGCTGACTTAGCTGTCATCCTGGTCACCTGACGATAGTTCAAAATGTCGACAATCGATTAGTTGCCGCGGTGGCCTAGTCGTAAGGTGTCGTCCTCGAAGCTGGAGGATTTCCAGGTTTGAAGCCCGTTTTCACTTACATTACATTACACCGCCTGAATCTCCGTGTTTAGAGCTATTTGTCTCCTTTCCTGTTTGTATGGATGGAGGTGAATTTTATTTATTAGAAAGGGCAAAAACATATAACAGGTACAAAAACAAATAATAATGAAAAAAGAAACATGCACTGGACAGAACAACATAGAAAACAAAACAAAATGGAAGAAAATAAAAATACGTAGAAGAAAAAAAGGAAGTCATAAGTAGCCGGAAGTGTGTGTCAGCCTGGGTGGATGCGTGGCTCAATGATTATCCTCTGCAGTTAGATTGTTCTCATCACATATGAAGCGCATTAGGAGACGAAGTCGGGTTCTTGATAAGTTATTCGTGAGAATGTTTTTCAACCACTGTAATCTAAGTGACACTGCAGGAGTTTGGAAATACCAGGAGAGGGAAAAACGGACATTTTGTGGTATAGTGCATTGGTTCTCCTTTTTCTCCGCACGAGAAGTTGTTATGTGTTCGAAGATTGAAACGATGAAGGCATGAACGGAAGGGTCCGTGTCCTGCAATGAATATTAGATCTTCTTTATTCCATCCTACTGGCTTGTTTGAGACGCTAGGCACTATATCGTGTGTACTGTGGCCAATTTCTCAGTTATCCTAGTTGTCTTGCCAGATGCTTAAAGCAGCTGACCTTACCTCAGATTTCAGGTGGGAAATTAGGTTAGATAGAAAGAAAGGGTCGCCTTTTGTGATGGCTTCTTTGGCTAATTGGTCTGCGCATTCATTGCCTAAATAACCGACGTGGGCTTTGAGCCATCTCAGGTGAATGTGTTTATGGGAGAGCAGAAGGGTTTGAATCTCTCGAAGATCAGTCCTGTATTGGGCCTGTTGCACATGTAATCATATCTAGGGGTCAAACGACCTCTCGCTGGTGTGGTGCCCATAACCCACGTCCACCGACTCACCCATAGGGTTTAGAGTCCACAAGGACGGACGGGTTAAGATGTCAACAGCACGCGGTGTTCCCAGGTGTCAAAGTACTGACCGCTCCCGATGCTATTTGACTTCGGTGATCAGACGAGAACCGGTGATTTCAGCTTGGTATGGCCGTTGGCCACTGGTGTGGTGCGGAAGTTTGGAGAGGGGGTACCAGCTCAGGTGTCGTTCTCGACATCTGACCGCGGTTCAAAATGACGAGGTCCGTCCCAAAATAGCCCTCGTGTTGCTTCAAAATGAGACGTCAATATAACTAAACTGAACTACGATAATCGATTCATTGCGATCGATCAAAATTACGATGCTTTACCAAAATTGTAGAAATGAAATAATGCATGCAAAAATTAAAGAATAACATTTATCTAAAAATAGCATGTGATCCGAAAGATCACATTAGGCATTAATAGCTGCGCCTTACGAAAAGTGATTTAGCTACCGATACTTTTATAAATTCGCTTTATTTTATCTCTTTCATTAAAAAAAATATTATGATTTTTGTTAAGCTATTAAGACCTTTGACATTTTACATTCCTGAGTCTGATTAATTATGTAATAAAATAAATGTATTCTTTTCGATTAAAACAAAACACTCTAGTTGTTATTTGACACTTAATTTATTATAAAAGAAACTCGTTTAATTAAATTTTTGCAGCATGATCATAAGGTGAAAAAATAATTTGTTTTCAAAGATTGATTTTCAGTTGTCGACAATTTTAAGGCTTTATTTCTTACAGACAAAAAGAAAAAATAATTAATTCAAAGAAGATAACTTTTGAATAATGGTGTAATTATTGCTTTTCTGAATTTTAATTTGTTCTCATATTTCATACATAATAATTAACGCAAGTTTTCTGCATTCTTATCCAAATTGCCTCTAAACTTCGAAATATTTGTTAAGAGAAAGGAAATTTTAGATGGCAAATAATTTAATTAGTGCAACTTTATAGTTTTATTGATAATATTTGTATTGTCTGTAATGCAATTAGTTTAAGATGCAAATAGCATCAATATAAATGTACAATTGTGTGAGTTTTATTTTGTGTATTTAGATAAGAAAATTCAAAGCATGCAGAGGCTTCTCATAAACAAGCTCTGCTACAACAGATAGTAAAAAAATGTGCCTCTAAATACTATTAAATCAAAATACGTGCGTTCAGTGACATGTGTAAAAAAACAATGATATTCCTGCATTTTAACAATATTAAGGAGCGTAATTTTATGAAAACTCATGAATTATGGATTTTAACACGGGACGCTGTTCTAAAAATGTACAAAATTTTTTTAGGCAGGAAAATAAGCCTAACTGAGTAATTGGTTAAGTAAAAAATTAAATGGTTGCAAATAGGAATAAAATTAAAATATTGAAAAATAAAGTAAAGCTAAACAGTTAAGAAAAGGGGGAAAAGCAGGAAACACAATTAAACAAAAAAAAACTCGCAAAAGTTTGGAATACTGCCAATTTCTGATTATCCCTATTATTCGAGATCGTCTGTCAACCACTTCGGTTCCAGTAGAGGTATAGAAAATGTCGTTTTCCTCTACTTATACATCATTTCACCACAAACTCTAAACGATTATGAACATGGGCAGTTAATTATTTTCTGATCATAAAATCTCTCATTTCTGATAGGAATTAAATTTGGAATAACGTCTAAAGTATAAGAATCCAATATAATTGCATGTAAAATTAAATTAATTTAAAAATGGCGAATATGATTATGAAGAACATTTCAAATTAAACCGCATTTAAGCTTTGTAAATTTTTAAACATGAAAGAATTTTCCCATAATCGTATAAAATTATTGTGCCTAACACAACATTATCAACGCTAATGTGAGACATAAATGCGGCGTAAAAGAGAAAGTGCTGAGTGTTCCTAATGACGGTAGTTAATCCATTCCAAAAAACATGTTCTCTGCGTGTTGTTTTATTCATCAGATGCACAGATAATGGGGTTTTTTTCTTTGTTTACTCTTACCTAAAGATATTTACAGTCGAGCATACAGTAAATGGGATCTTTTTATATAATGATTAGTAAATGCGCATGCAAGACATGATGGTAAGACTTAATCATAGTCATTCTTGAACACTTAAACTGGGGCGCTTAATTTAGGGATCTGCATTTCATTTGAACACTATCTTTTATTTATTTACTGTCTGTCTCTTTATAACTACCTTCTTAAGTAAACAATAATCGTCTTCTTTTGCATTGCTTGAAATTTTATTGAAAACATAAATTAATATAATATTTCAATATTAATGTATTTTATTAGTAATACATTGAATTCATACAAGTCGCTCGTAGCTAAATTTTCACATTGAAACCCCTATAGATTGAAAACTACTGAAACAAAAATTATAATAATTGGAAATAATAATAAAAGAAGCTATAGAACTTTATATTCTGTAAAAAAATATTAGTACTAGTAATAATAACTATTGTAAGATGTCACTGTGAAGGAGAAAACACTGTAGTTTCAAGAGCAAACCCATGTATAACCGGTGACGTGAATACACATAATTGCAGCGTTTGGAAGAAAGAAATTCTTAAAAGGGAAAAAAAGAAAAGGAATTTCCTGTCAAAACTCGCTGCACTGACTCGAAGTCACCGTCAGGTGTGTTTTACTGTCAGTTTCATAATTGGACTATTCTTCTTTGCGATTTGAGCCAGGTCATATCACCTGCGATGTAAGTACCATCTGCTATGAATACATATTAAGTAGAATGATAGTACATGATTGACAATTATCTACAATTATGCATAGATCACGTGTGAAATATCATTCATCTAGCTTGTTGCGTTTTGGAGTTCTTTTGTTGTGTTAACACAGGCAGACTTTTCGTTGACGGATTTCATCCAAAATTTGACACATCTGGAATTCTGGTATGCACTAATTTCGTTCATCCATTTCTTTCTGATTTTGAGTTATCGTCTTCACAGACAGACTGACATAAATGCAGGCCTAAAATGTGGAGATTCACCAAATACTCGAGGTCGAATCTATGACGATTACTATATTTTCTCTTTGCATGTTTATTCTGAAGAAATTCAAACGTGATCAATTTCAGATGACACAGCTCAAATTTAAATGATTAATTGGTCCTAACAATATTTTTCAGATACAATCCCATATACTATCAGTGCATCTGTTACCGTTAAGTCGTATAATTCAGTTATTTCATGTAATAACTTGGCAATTCATGAGATACCTAGTTATTCTATGAAAGAGCGGATCGAAAATAACAAGGTAATTCATGAAATACCAAATTATTCCATTTAAAAACGGATTCCACGCTTTAACTGTAACATATTAAATATAACATTCTCAAAAATGCACACTGTGTGTTAGTATGTGTTTTGAAAACAATATTGGATTGAATTGATTGTAATTTTTTGAATATCTTCGATTTTCTCAAAAGTTATGCACATTAGAATATAAATATTGTATCATATCCTTAATATCTTCAATAAAGTTGACAGACTGTCTGATCGTTAATCCGAGACTAAGTGTAACCTGGGTCCATAACGCGAGAAGCTACAAGACTACACGTGTAGTGACTTTGGTGGGAAGGATAGGATATCCATTAAAGGTAAGGAGAGAATAAAAGAAATCAGAAACAACTAACTAGTCAATTACTAAACATTTTTCAAAAATAAAAGAAGGCAACAACAGGTAAATAAAGAAAATATTACATTTTGCTATTACTTTCACTGTTTTTCTTTCTAATTTTGTCTTTTTTTCTTTCGGCCTAATTTTGTCCTTTTGTTCTTTCTGACCACATTTGTTTTATAATGGTGTATAACTAGTGTGCGTTTTAAAAGCTGGGAATGACATTTCTTCAGACATCAATTTTTTTAAAAAAAATTATTTAACCTTTTATTTTTAATATTCACTGTTAACTTCTTCCCTTAGAGGAAGATTAATTTTAGGCGGTAGAGGAAAACCCAGAAAATTTCTGGTCATACAACTTAAGAGATTATTTATGTATGTGGAGCTAATGCACCAAGTACAATAGCTCTTCCGATCTGGCCGAAGCCGTATGAAATTTTGTAAACGTAGCCCACTCAGCACAAATGCAGCCAACTTTTTCTACAACACCACTGAAATGTTCGTGTAGGTCTGAGTTTTCACCGCCACTCCATAACAAATAAAACAATTATAATATAGCGAATAAAACAAAAGGAACTCAGGAAGAGCTCCAATCCAACTCAGGAAGTCAAACGTGAAGATATGAGCTTTTTAAGGATGTCAATGGAGCCTTTTTTGTAGGTTAAGAGGTTAACTGATAAACGAGACAGTGCGGGGCGTTTTATTCAAATTCGAAACAAATCTGGACACTTTTTTATACTCGGCGCACAAAGCAAAATTTCGAGACTGTCCTATTTAGTCCAGGATTTCTTCTGGTCGCTTTAGTTACATAATCACGCTCTTTTTTTTAATTATTTCCCAAGAGTATTTTTGAAATATGCATATTTTATGAATAAGAAATATTTTTCGAAACTAAAAGTTAAGTTTGTCCCTTTTTATTCAATTAATTGTCTCCTAATAAATTCTGATCCGAGTAGACGTCAGATTTTTTCTCTGGAAATCATATTTTCTGCTTCGTAGCTGCCATCTCGCCGTGATAAAAAGAAATAGATTATACTTCAGATTTTATGACGAAAAATGAACGAGAATAATCGAATGAAAAAAGACTCTCAATTATTATGCATTAGGCTGGAAACATTTTTCCTTCAAATTCGTTCACTAAATGAAACTATGGTTTATGGAGATTTCTGTAATTTATGCGAATCCACATTTAGTTGTTTATTTCTCATCAGATTATTTTTCATTTATAGTTCATTTCGTAATTTTTTGGCTCATTGTTTGAGTATTTATGAAGGGATTTCAGATCGTCTCTGTAGTTAGTAAGCTTAACCTCAGAAAAGGAAGTTTAGAGTCATGGCGACTGCCCCCCCACGAACTCTAATTGAATTACAAATGCTGTAGGAAGAAGGGAAAATCTCCACCTCCTAGATATACAGGGTGTCCGAAAATTTTGCGACACATTTCAAAAATTAATAAAAAAGGCCTAATAATGCTATAACTACGTTTTTTAAAAATAAGAGCGCATTTCAAAAGTTTATTTTCAGATAGGAAACGCGCCGTTACGGTGGTGTAGGTGGGCGTAAATTATTGAAAATCTCCCATTTTTGAGAGCCATTATCTGCGAAAATATTAAAGTTGGAAGAAAAATAAAATCGTGTATTTGTAAAGACTTTTGCGCTCTTTACTTTGTTAATTCACATGTAGTGTGAGAACTGAATATTTTTTGAAATATTCAAGAAAAACTGAAAAAGGAAACCAGAAAACGCGCATCGGCCTCTGCCGATCGGTAGCCATTGCGTAAGGAATTCTCTCGCTGTAGCAAATTTAGAACGTCATAACGCCACGTTACCTATCTGAAAAAATAACTTTTTTTATTTGCTCACTCATTTAAAAAAATCTTAATATATATAGGTAATATTACTAGGCTTTTTTTTAAATTAATTTTTGAAATGTGTCCCACAATTCTCGAACTCCGTGTACTTTTAAACACTTACACTTACTTTTACGGCGCTTATCCCGTGTACTCCAGGTATAAGCGCCGTTTGTGTAGAACAGTATTTCCCAAACTTTTTTTTCTGCCATGCCCCAGCTGAGTCTTTCTAAACTTCTTACGCCCCCTAGGTAACATATACATAATTTTTAAAATTCAAAAGTTGAATTGTTCAATGGAGAAACTTAAGTGATAGATTTTGAAAGAAATCACTAGGATAGTGTTGCGAAACACAGTAAGTTGATTTTCAAAGGAAATAATGGAGAACTGAAATTCAGGTATGAAATCATTTTTCGTAATTTCACGATTTTTTAAGAGAAGCATCTGCTGCAGGGGAAAGTATCCCTTCCAAGCTTTACTGCC
>BGPR01003275.1:0-32940 GCA_013235015.1 Araneus ventricosus | reverse complement strand
GAAAAGTTATTTTAATGGATTCTGCGAGTCGGATGTTGAGAAAAATCAAAACGAGAAGAGAAAAATTGAAGGGTAGATATACTTTTTCAGAAAAAAAATAAGAAAACATAAAAAGTTTTTGAAATAATATTACTTTTTCGAAGTTTCAATTTTCTCTTCAAAAAAACAATCCAAGCATTGATTAAAAACCAACACTAGATTCTAGTAGTAACTGTAAAATTCCAGTTGATTTTGTTTTAAACTAATATCAAACAAATAAACTTATCCTAGATTGATTAAAAGACGAAGCGTAATTAAAATGTGCATTTTTTTCTAATACTCTTTTTAATTTTAAAAATATTGTTAGGGAAAAAGAATCAGCATCGCAATCATACAGTTCTCTAATGTAATTGTTTGTTCTCTTAACAGAATTGCAATGCATCATTGCAAAATAGCAATCATGCATTCACGCAAACGAAATATGTTAGAATTCGCAATCATAATATGACACCATTGTTTTTGATTTACACTATAGAACTAAAATACTAAATAATTTCATATTTATCTTTTTTAATTATTGAATTTATATTAGACTGTTTGTGCAATGCACTATCTAAAAATGTGGAAGCTGAAATAAGAGTAAAATCAAATATATCAAAAGACAATAAAAACTACTCTCAACCCTCTGACTGCCGAATTTTTTAAAATCACTTTTGAGATGTAACTTCTGCAAACATGTTCAAATACTGTTGAACCACGTGAGTTGTTACTTACATGCAAAGCTTTATGAACATAATATGATTAATCGCTATAAAGGTACCAAGTAAACGCATTAGCTTGCGAAAGTCGCAGAATGCAGCAGAAAATAGACTTAATTCCTATTCGTGGAATTCACGGGATACGCAGTCAGAAGGTTAAAACAGATGAAACACACACAGAATATTACACCTCGAGAACTCAGTTCCAAAAATTACATAAGTACCTAAAAATATCAATCACTTTAGAAACAAAGTGCTACTTTTGAGTTTATAACTAAACAGTGGTTGTGAGATCATTTAACATGGCTTGTGTACTCCGGACATGTGGATAATAATCCGAGTTAAAAGAATGTATAGCAATGCACGTCAGACAAATCGATGTTGCATTCTGCAGTAGATAGTGTTAATATGACACCAGGTGCGAGAAAAGCATTTTGAACGCACTTTGTGAATAAAATTATGAAAGGAAAGAAGCAAAGTTGTAAAAAATAAGTTCTGAATTATAAAGTCAACAAGCGAGTCGTAAGCATCTAAAAATCCAGTGAAATGTTGTTAATGAAACTTAATTGTAAAAAAAAACAACTTTTGTGTATTAGAATGTCCATTAAATTTTAGTCAATCGCATAAACCGTCCCATTTTTACTTTCTCGTATACGAAGTACACAAAGAGAAAGTATTGTAATCGTCAAAAAAAAAATTAATATTCCAGATTTTGACGAATCTTCACGTTTTAGACCTCCCTGGGTCCGAAAAACACAGTTTTGGGATTACGTCTGTCTGTCTATCTGTGTGTCTTCGAACACGATAACTCAAAAACTATTAAAACTACAGGGTTGAAATTTCGTATGTGATCTTTACACATTATTTGTAGGTCCTATCAAATTTTTGGTAAAACCTGTCCGTGTCTGTATGTCCGTGTTCATGTGAACACGATAACTCAAAAACTAAAATAGCTAGACAAATAAAATTTGGTACACAGTTTTATCGCCAGGAATGTAGATCCGTATCAAATTTTGAACTAAATCCGTCAAAGGGTTGACTGTCTATCGGTCTGTATAATCTCATGATTGTAAACGCAATAACTCCTAAACACAATGACAGATAACTGAAATTTGATGTGCTGTCTTCTAACCTAGATTGTAGACTTGTGTCCAACTTTGGTTTCAATCAGATTAATAAAAGGCGCTCAAATTGCATATTGCTATTATGTTGGCGCAGTTTACGGCTGCTTGGCGATAGTAAGCTGTGGCCAGGCGGTTGTTTACGGTAAGATTTCCTTTCGCTTTGGCGCGGTCTACGAAGGCCAAAGAAAATTGTGGTCTAACCCAAACCAGGCGTGATAAGAGTAGCAGAAATTATGGCAATCCCTAAAATTGGATTTCGAGATGAAACGCCTGATGTAGATGTGACGAGTAAGTGAGTGATATCTTTAATAAAATTTTATATTCCAAAACGTTCCATAAAATTTGGTACTTGTGGCGTTACCGAAGATCTGTAATTTTTATTGGGGAGAGAGCAGGAAATGGCACCTTTACTGTGGAGTATACGAGAAAGTTTAGGGGAGCTCACCTCGCTGGTTAGCTTTTATACCCATTTTATTATCCAAAAACAGTCTGCAATGCCACTTTTGCCCCCCTGGTGTTGAAAATGTAAACTATTTTGTTCCCTTCATAAAACGATTTCCCATGGTACGAATGGTATACGAATTGGTGTTGCGTTTGCCCCAGTCCTTTTTTGTAATTGAGCTCTAAATACCTATACTTTAACTACTTCTGCCCTATATTGATGAAAATTGGAATTGGAAAAAAATGTTTTTTATTGTTACTTTTTCAAATGCGTTTTTCCCCCTTCTTAGCGTGTGCAAAACTACATCACAGATCAATAACTGCAGGCACTAAGTACCAAAAACGGATTTCACGATCCGATTCAATTGCTTGTTAGGGCTTTCTTATGAAATGGAAATTCATTTGCATTTTCTGTTTCGAATGCCGCCTTACTTTTAAATTTGTGCCATTATGCAGCAAAAGTTTGGTTTTCTCATTAAAAATGGATGAAAACAGTTTTTATTGTTACAGTTTTTATTTTTTCCCATTATACTTCAGCTTCGAATGTTAACGTACATCATTAAACTTTTACGTAACTTTAAAACGCAAGCTCGCTATCCTTATGAACTGTGGAGAAAAGTACAGGCACTTACAAACGAAATCTTTGAAAAATGCATTGTGTTTTGAGGAAAATTAAATAAATTGTTACGATTCTTTCCAGAATTAGAAAGATTATCTTTTAATCATTCGATGTTAAGGGAATGGTAGACTTTGAAATCATCAAAAAAATAAATTAATAAATAAAGATCAAAATATAAAATTCCTTTTTAAGCATTTTATCTCCAAAATATGTGCTTATATGCGAATAAAACAGCATTAAAACATGTATTGTTAAATAAAATGAATATTTAATGGATTCAAAGTAGTAAATTTATTTTAATGACTTTTTCTCAAATCGATGTTTTCACCGATTTAAATGTCTTTCAAATGTTCCAGATGTTTTAATTTTTGAGGAAATTATTTAAAATTTATAATAGCACTCCTCTTATATATTAAAATGAATCTGGGTATGCATTTTAAGCTTGGACTTTTTTTAGATAGTAAAAAGTCAATTTTAGTTCAGAAAAACGCAAAAATGGAATAAAAATTCAGTACGTATTCAAAAAAAAAAATCTAGAAAAGTAACTTTTAAATACAATTACAAAATAATGCCCAGTTTTATTCCGAATGTATTTTTATATAATAATAATAAATTAAGAGACAAAATTGAAAAATAGAGCGCCTGTAACCTTTTAAAAAATTTTAAAATTTAGAATTTAATTTTTTTAAAAATAATGTATTTAATTTTAAACAGTTTAAAAGATATCTGTCGTATTTACATTCTAATATATATATATGCACAAAATTTCATTTCATTTAATTGTTGTATAATTTCTCGAACTGTAATTAACATTTCAAAATTTATTTTAAACGCAATTTGTAACAATGCTTTCTATTGTTATAAAATCAAATTTATTGTTTCATGAAATCCTTTATTCACGCGTTTTTACCGCTGTTAATGTTATGATAAGAAAATATTCCTTGTTTGGTCATTGACTTCAATGTAGATTTCTTACTTCCGCAGTTATTCCTTAGCATGCACTGAACTTCCGTTTTTATTTCGTAGCTTTTAATATGCACTCAAATATCCAGTGACGTTAGTTTAGTTTCTACGCGATGTTCGTTTAAGTTTCACAAATGATCCTAATCAGCGGCGTAGCGACCGGGGAGTAAGGGAAGTATAGATGCCGCAGATGCCAGTTTTAGGGATAAAAGGGAGACAAAACATTACTGAATATATGCCAGTTTTGAAAGCAAATTGTGATTATGATGCTTAAAAGTAATACCAGGCCCCGATGGCCTTTAGCGCTTGCTAAGCAAATGACGACTGCGGTAAGAAAAATCATATTCCCTAGGCGTCACCATGGTTGACAAAACGTTAATATGTTTCTGTCACTTTTTAAAGTCAAATACTATAAGTAGTCGAAATATACATGTCCAGAGCGTCGTTTACGCAAGTGAAGGCTCTTATGATGAAGGGGTGGGGAGGAGAAAATAATCATAGTATAGCCCGAGCACCACTTACCCTCGGTGCGCCACTTTCAGTATGTGAAGACATTAAAGGTTAACCGAGTCCCGTTCCTACCGAAGAGAGAGGGCCTAGGGAGAAAAAGAAGGAAGGGTGCTTCCGGTCAGGCACACAAACACCAAAAAAGAAGAGAATGGGGAGCCATAAAAAGCATGATGTGAAGTATTTCTGTTGTCTCCGTAGCAATGTTGGGGATGGGAATATGGAATTCCAAGGGTTGTCAGACTCGTGTGAATTGGTTCAAAGTACAGACAAAAAGAAGAGGTTAGTTTAGCTGCTGGCCGAGGGGGCAGAGACACAGGAGAGGGAAACCAAAATCAACGAAAGTCGCTATATTGAAAACTTTCTAATTAAGTTAAAATCCAACGATTTCTTCACCATCTTAATGATTTTCAAGAGCCTTTTCGAATAAATCCATGATCATCTCTCACTTCAAGCCTCTTCCATTACCTGGAAGGCCGACATGGGGAAGTTTTTGCGCCCTCTTCGAAGAAGTGACAGCGCACCTGAACTGTTCTCCGCTTCCACACAGAAAAACTTCCACTTTTTGGAGAAAAGAACAATCAACAGAACAGACACACATGTGCTTTAACACTCGCATTTTAGTTTGTTTTTGTGGACTTCTTTATTTGATTAGTTTTTTCTCTCTTATTTGCTGATATTGTACATTTCATACTCATACTTCTTTCCTGTTTACAGTTTTTGTTTGTATATGGATTTATATAATACTCCCCTTTGTTTCTTGTATATTATCCCAGATTTTTAGAATTGTATTTTTGTAACCTTTTTCATATCTCTGTTTTCGCCATTATTTGCTAGACAGTTAAGGAGCGTCTTCCGATGTCTCTTCCACTTCATGTCCTCTACACTGTTTAAATAACCAAAAAGTTATAGTCGCAGGGGCATGAAGTGATGTTTTGTTCTATAAGTACTTAGACTTGAAAATATTTCTAATCCGAGCAACGCCGGGTATATAAGCTAGTAATAATATAAATATGGTTAAAATTCCAAGTTACTTAAACATGATATATGTAAACGCACATGTTGTACAATATACCGGGTGTCATAAATTATTCACCGAGAAACAAAATTAAATTGAAAGGTAATTTTACAAAGTACCAAGAAATGATTTATATCGATATAATCTTTAGTTCGAGGAATTTCATTTGTTCTCATTTTTGCGAATGGCAACAGGGAAACTTGTTTGTTCACAGACCAAAAGGCGACATACATTGAAACATTCTCAGATCAGATATATAGGTGATCCACAAGCTTGTTTACAAATTGGTGGAAAAATCCCAAATAAAAAATCATATTGCTTTACTTTGGATCCCAGACACTCTACAATTTTATGGAATGAAAAGGGCGGATTTTATCGCAAAATCAGTTACAGAACATAGCATGCATTAACAGGATTGCATCAAAAGAAATTCCATGTTTTCCTTCAAGCAAAAATTCTAAAAAAAGGACTTCAGAAAATTACAGGAAAAGCAAATATTACGAAGGGTTTGGAGAAATTCCAGATATCAGATTGGCGAAGAACAGAAGGGATCCGAATCTTTAGTAAATCATTAATAACTCCCGACCTTTTGAATAAATTTAATCTTTCGGATAACCCAATGTGTAATTCATGCAACGCAATAAACAATCTGGACCGTATTTTACTTCACTTCTCTAGCTATTGAACCATTCTTTGTCCTCTCTGGAACAAACTTGGACTTCACCTACAGCAACCTATAGATTCAAGGAACTCAAAAGCGATTTCTTAGAAAATAAAGAGAACCTTCATATTTTCCTTCAAAATCTGAAGATTCTTGGGATTTAGTAGGAACTTTTTGTGAATAGGGGATGATAGCTTTTGCAGCTAAAATCCCTCCAATCAATCAACCAATCTGTGGATTCGTATAGATGGACCACTTTCAGTACCTCCGTGTCTTTCCGATATCACACCACTCGACTTCTTTTGGGGAGGATACCTGAAGAACTGAGTTTATGCTGCAGAGGTTTGCAGAGTCGAAAAATTAAGAAATCGAATCACCACAGAAACATTTATTGTGACTCCGTAAATGCTTAAAAAAATGTCTGGAGGGAAATCGAGAAAAAACTTGATATTCTTCGAGCGAATAACGGTTCTCATGTTGAAGAGTATTAATGTGTCTGTGATCATACTAATCATGTGATTAGTATTCTTCGATGTGCTAAGTAGATTCAGTGTCTTTTTTCCCTATCTCTTATTCTTTATTATTCTTAATTGCATATTTGCCATTAGCCGCCTCCTGCTTGTTCGAACGGAATATGATTTCAATTGAATCTTGTATCATTTTATATTCATGGCTGATTTAACAGCGTAATTTTAAACTTCAGATTGCCGTAGATATTTAACCCATGTTCTTTTAGTGGCCTTGCATCTGTTCTGTTCATTGTCTACATAAATGTTCCCAATGAAGTCAAATAACTGACCATGCCATGTAACATCTAATTTCACTTTGCCGGCGCACTCTTCACTTTATTTCTCTTGCAAAATATGCATTAAAATGACGCAGCATATTTTATGGCCAGCGGCATGTTAGCTGAATTAAAACATGCTGAAAAAAGAATGAAAACATAGCAACCATAATCATTCAGCTTATTGTATATATCTTAATATACGACATATCTCAGAGAGCTTGGTTTGCAGATTCCATAAAAATAAAATATGAAAGCAAGATATATTAAGATATTACCTCAACTTTCAACAATAAAAGAGAAACACGCAATTAAATATTTGTTTAAACAGTGAAAACGGTTTGAATTGCGTTGCAACAATGAAAAGTATTGTTGTAAATTACGCCAAAAAAGATTTTAAAAACGTTATTAAAATTAGAGAAAAATTGTACGTCAACGTAATTGATATCTTTGAAAAGGTAATTTTTTACACTTTCAGATGGTGTAAAAATACGTTTTTTGCTGTAATCTGTTCGGAAGTTATTAAGGAAAAACGCCGAAATTTTGCTTAATTTTTAAATTAATTAAAATTTCAGAAAAAAAGGGCTCCGAGGCGTACATTCCCACCCTCCAAAGTATGCTTGTCCAAATTTCGTAGCTCAAGATCCAGCGGTCTGCCCTTGTAGAATACCAGCACATACACACACACAACACGTTTTCCTTTATTATGAGTAGAGATCAACTTTAGCGACTTAACGGAGTATTTCGCTAGCAATGACATTATTAGTTCTTAAAAACCGTATTACTCAACGTATTTCGGCGAGAAACCGATTTTCAATGATTCTCGATATTTTAATTGCTATAACTCGTCAGAAAATCGAAGATCTTTACCAACAACTACATTAAGACAATCATCGCTATCTATTGTCTATCTGAGGAGAAAAAATTTCGCACCAGAATTATTTGTTTTTAAAAATGTTTCTTGTAACCAATTTCATAGAAAATTTGAATCTTTGCAGATTCCATTCTTACATATTCACTTATTATTTTAATGGGCCTTTCTTTCATCAAGAAACTCTCAGTGGCCCAGTTTCGAAAAGTTCTTAAAGTGAACATTTTTAGGTCATTCTACATTTTGAATTCATAAATAAAATTTCCTTTTGTCGCTTTCATATTCATACTTCTGACTTTGTAAAGATAACCCAACGCCTTCCGTTTATGACTTCATTAGGGCAAAACTTTCCCAATCTTTCCAATCTTTTTTATTATTATTATAATTTTTGTAAAGAATTTCTTCTCGCGTGCTCTTTTCTTTCTGCTTCTCAACACTTTTTTATCATTTTGTCTGCAGTTGTATTTGAGCATACCTAATTCTAACTAAATTTTTGCTTTTCCACTTGCAACGTAATTTGCTTTCTCTTACTTCTTTATTAGATATTTTCTCTGATATACTTCAGGTTAATTCGTTTGAGCCCATTAAATGCCATATTTATTTAAAGCATATATGTCAGTAAATTTATATTAAATTGTGTTTAAAACACCAATTAATTGTGAAGTAAAATCAAATTCGGAGAAATAAATTTGGGGTATTTTCTTTTTTCTTTTTTTTGGAAAAAATATAAAAAAAATCCTTTTTAAATACTCTGTTTTAAGTAAAAATTAGAGATTTTTAAAATACAGTATAACATCAAAAAATAAAAATCATTTTCTAATTCCTTGCATTACCTCAAAAATGAATCAAAAGAAAAATAAAAAAAATTCAGGATGACGTCCTTCTGACTTAAAAATCTGGCTAGCTGGTGGTCTACGCCTGTTGAAAATTGTTTAGAATCTTGGCAATACCTATTCACTTCAGACAGAAAGACAAAAAAAAAGAAATAGTGGAATGCATTCGGTTAGTTACATTTCACGATAGTGAAATGTAACTAACTATCCTATAAAAAGAACGCTGGGCATTAATGCTAAGGTAAATAATGCTGCATTAATGCTTAATGTTAAGGTAAAGGCATTGTTAAAGTTATAGTAATTTTGTTGCATTCTTTTGTGTGTTTGATTGCACTGTGCTACAAGACATCCATGAAGTTGATGCTACCAATATAAAAATATTTCATTTTTAATGAATTCGAAGTGCTGAATAGGAATATAACCTTAAAAAAACTGAATTGACTACGATTTTTTTGTAATATATAGACTACATGTATGCCTTAATACCTTTATTCAACTATGTTATATTAGATCTGTACTTAATTGTAAATAAATACAATCAGAAACAATAAGTATAAATGAATTTATTATAAAAACTGCAATCATGATGCAGTTAAAATTAAATATTGTAATAAGTTATTTAACAATTCAATTAAAATTATATTTGAGATATTTACCTGAGTTTTTCTGCAAAGGAAATAATTCAGGCCAAACATATCAATACTTTCACGAAAAAGAAAAATACAAAACTTCCTAAAAAAATTTTGTGCAAAAAAATGATTTGTTAGTCTTCAGTTTATGATAATTTACTTCTACTTGTATTTCGGCTATATTTCACTTGAGGGGTCTCCCTTAAGATTCAACAGTAGCCTGCAAGCTTGGAAGAGGACCACTGTATATGGTATCGTTGCTCCATTAGAGCCACAACCTGATAAAAACGTTGATCATGCACATGACTGAATTCACCCCAATTTTGGGGGAAAAGTCCAAGCGAGAATTCAGGAAATTGATTTTTCACGACATATTACAAATCAATTTTTAATACAGAATCAGAATGTTGGTTAACGAGATCTTTGCAATTTAAAGTACAATCCGAAATTTTTTTTTAAGATGTTCTGAATTTTTTTTTATTAAAAGATGAAGGAAAATAACAATTAGGAATTAGAAACAAAGCTTATTTTTATTTCTGTTTTTGAAGAAACTTTTGAATTGGTATTTAATAATGAATTCAGCACTTCAAATAGTAGCAACAAAATCGGTTATTTTCTTTTGACGTAAGGAACTAAATCTGTTTGACGAAGCGAATCGCAGCTAGCTCTTTACGTACTCTTTCATAGAGTACCCAATGTCGATATTCTACTGCATTTGGTATATCATGAGTATTTTATAGAATATTCCTGATAATCGGAATTTCCCGGAATCCGAACACATGTCAGCCCCGATTAGTTCTGATTCTCGAAGTTCTACGCATTGGAATTCACAACCAACGAGTCGCCCAACTTCGGGTATTTTCCGTGGGGTAGATGGATGAACAACAGTTATAATTAACAAAGTTTAACAAAGATATTAAATATAAATTAATTAGTTAAATATTGATTAAAACTCTTTGTATTATATAGAGTGGCGCATATTGCGGCTAATTCTAATAAAATACAGATACAAATAATAGAAAAACAAAACAAAAAGTTAAAAAGGAAAGATTATATATAAGAAACAGAAGATTTAAACAATAACGATAACAATGCACTTTTTTGCGCTCTCAACGCAGCAGCATCAAATGATTGCATCAACAAAAATTACAACAATTAATATTTAAAACAAATAAAGTAGAATTTAGGAAGTAAAAAATATTCAAAATGGTAGGAATGAATAAGAACCCGAATGACGAACTTTTTCGAAGACCACTCGCAATAGAAGTTCTAAAATGGACAAAATTTTCTGTCAAGGGTAGGATTATAAATCAAAAGTGTACCCTTTGTGGCCGGAATTTTGTCCAACCAATAAAGGAAACATTTCCCTTTGAAAAAATCAAGAGGCAAAAAAAAAATCCTTAATGAAAATCCAAAAGATACAAGAGTGTGTAAAATAATTTACCCTCTCTGCCGAAATTATAGATGGATGGACTTATGTATCTGCGCGAATTCTAAGAGTTAGGCGGTTGAAAATGTGTGTGAGCTAAATGGATGGAAATTGTGTCACTTTAAACACAAAAAGCTCCATGCTCGACATTTGGTGTTTTAAAAACTCGAAAGAAAATCTAGATGAATAGATTTTTTTAACTAATGCAAAGAACCAGATGGCTGAAATTCGGTTTACACTTCATGCCCGATATTTGGTACTTTAAAATCTCGAAGAAAATCTAGATGGATGTGTTTTTTTTAACTAATGCAAGGAGATAGATGGCTAAAACTGTGTGTGAGCAAATGGATGGAAATTGTGTCTCTTTGAACACAACGAGCTCCATGCTCGACGTTTGGTAATTTGAAAACTCAAACGAAAATCCAGATGAATTAGTTTTGTTAGCTAATGCCAAGAGCCAGATGGTTGAAATTGCGTGTCTTTAAAGAGCTATATGCTCGATATATGGTGCTTTAAAAAAACCTCAAAGAAGCACTTAGTTACCGTCTATCGAGTAAATGCAAAAAAATAATCAAACAAACACAATAATAAAGTCTAAATTTTTTTATTTGCTTTCGTCAAATATCTATATAGAATAAAAAAAATATTTACATGGAATCAAGTAATAAGAAGAAATACTTTGAATGCAATGAAATGGTAACTCCATCTACCTTATTGAGATACAAAGTAAATAACTTATTCACGGTGTTAAGAAAAATTAATACACAATTCGAAAATATGTAATTATTTTATTGACCTGGTTAACCGAACTAAAGGGGGGGAAGCCGTTTCGAATAACGATTTACTCGGTTAAGCCATGAACATCTATTACTGTTTTGTATCTCATTACAGCATGTAATTTTGAAATGTTTTGAGTGTAAAACGAATTCAAAACTCTCCTTGTAGGCTACGCTTATGTTCGTTACTAAAGTTAACCCTCCGCCGTGTACAATATTCGCAATGCGCCCGACAGGCACAGGTAAACAATCTCGTAATTTAATTTAATTAATTTTAATTTCTAATTTCAGCATTCTAAAATGAATCACTGACCTTCTTGGGGAGGCTTAAAAGAAAAAAGTGGGATATATCGTTGCAAAAATGTCTTGCCTTCGCAATTATTTCCGTGCGGTACAGCACGTGTTTTTTGATTTCCGGATAACCCGGGTTTCGGTTAACCGGGTTTTACTGTAATTAGCAAATTAAACTTATTTAAATGCGACTATATATATATAGATATATATATAAAATGTATTCGTTGTTGTAGTCGTTAAATAACAAAAACAGGCCGAATTATATTCTAATCTTCATTTTATTATGGGAGAGTGACGGACACACGTGCATCTTAGTTGAAGTTTTTAAGCCAAAAGAGAACAGAAAATCCCTGCTTTTTCTCGGGTAGGGATTTAACAGATAGACACGTGGTCAAAATGAAGGGAATAATAGCTATTCTTAGTAAATTACTTAAGTGTTTTAGGGAAAATGCATGGCGTCAAGGAGACGCTGATTTCGCGATTTGTGCGCGCGTGGAAACAATTAAAATATTCTTTTAGTAATAAATATCCCAAGACGAGAAATTTAATATACATCCAGCGCGGGAAATAGAACGAAACTGGAGCTTAAGAAAAGTGATTTTGGAATACATTAAGACTTTATATATATATATATATATATCAAAACAAACTTATAAACACAAGATAAAAACTCAAAAACAGTAAAAAAAGACAAAATGGCAAAAATAGGCAAAATATAGGCAAAATAGGCTTATATATATATAAGCCTATTTATAACAAACTCCAACACATAACTCCAACTGCAGAGCGCATGGTGCAAAAAGATCAAGCACACAAACAACAAAATTTGTAAGCAGCGAAACCTAAAAACATTGCAAATCGTAATAAAAAATTTAAAGATGACTATCAATCATTAAAACATCTAAAAACAGATCAAAAAGTAAAATTTGTAAAAACATTAAAAAAGCATAAAAAATTAATAATTGCATACAGTCGCATAAAAAAACATTAAAAAACGATACAGAATTTAAAAATTGAATACAGTGGAATATGGAAATATTAAAAAACGCATCAAGCATGAATTGAATAGAATCGAATATAAAAACGCTAAAAAACACATCAGGAATTTACAAATTGCAAACACTTCATCTTAAAAATAACAAATAACAACAAAAAAAATAATAACTTATGAAAAATTTCTATAAATTGTATATAATATTAATAAGTATTCGAAATATAGCAAATTTAATATTAATTAAATTTTAATATAATATATAATTATAGAAATCTGTATATAAAGTTTTCAATAACATTTAAATAACTTTGAAAAAAAATTAAACATGATCCCACAGCATGCTATCAAAATATCTTTTTAACAGAAAAAATTTTCACTGTCTATTGCCCCTTTTTTTTGTAATGAAGCACTAGCATGCCCTAATTTAGGTTCGACACTGTGAACTGACATTGCATTGTATTTAATAATAATATTTTTAGATTCGATTTAGAAAAATGTTACCGTCGTTGCACACCCAGAGAGGAATTCTCTCCAATGGACAAAGTTCTTTGACGGACATATTAGTGGATTACAAGTTCAATTTATTTCTGTCAAAATATGAATCATCTTTTGATCTGATAATACTATCAGGTGACATTTCATAAAAATATTTTAAAACTCTGGTGTCTGTATATTGGTAAATTAATAAAAAATAATAAAAAAAACATAAATTAATTTCTTACATGTAATTTAATAAATAATTTAAATAAAATTAGTTAAATATATCATCTATTCAAAAAACGTCAATACAATTTTGGCTATACAAATTCCTAATTGTGAAAATGAACAAAAACAGATTCTTATATAAGCAAAATTACACAAACACATTATAAAGCGATATCGAGCAAATTATAAATCAATATTAACAAAAAATTAATAACTAATGAGAAAAAGACACAAATTTGAAAAGTTCGAATAAAATGCGAAGCAGAAAAGATTCGGCGAAACGATGTCCATTGTAACTGCTTCGTGATGGAGGTGAAAACTTCAGTGATAAAATATTTTTCTCAGAGATTCAAAGAATGAAATATTTCTAGGTTCATTTAACAGAAATGTGATATATATGAATTATTATATTTATTTTCTGTGATTAGTATTTTAAATTAGTATGCTTGGAATCGATAAATCTTATTTTTCATTATATTTTTATCAGGAAAAATGTTAACCTGTTATTTCAGAAATTTAGTTCTGTAACTATAGAAAGTTTATTTACTTAAGATACATTCTAATTTAATGAAAATGATACATCATGACTTTTTAATATTTAAATGATTCCTTTTTCAATGCCAGTGTTTCCTGTATTATACAGATTTTAGTATTTTAAATAAGGCACAACTCATTCTCTCATTTGACAAATCGAAAGTACTGGTTTTAAGGAACTATATTTGGAATATAACTATATTTGGAATTATATTTGGGTACAACTATATTTGGAATATTTATTTTAAGATAGAATATATTTAAAACATTATATAAAACTAATGAAGAAAAGTACACAAATTCTAAAAGTTCGAATAAAATGCGATGCAGAAATGATTGGGCTAAACAATGTCTATTGTAACTGCATCGTGAAAGAGGGAGAACAAAATTCAGTGTTCATACCGTTACGAGCAGAAACTTCTCTCGGATTCCACGATGTACAGTTGGAATTATTACTGGAACGTCAACGGAAAAGACAGACTGCCGATCAGTGATGCTGGAACGACAATTCGAATTATGTATTCTAATCGGTGCAGACTGAGGTACCTTCACCCAAGGTTACTTGAGAGTATAAGGTTAGGCTCACAGAGAGCGGATGCGTTGATCACGTCGCACTGGGAGCACAGCGCTTAGTCCGAATGATATGTAACAGAATAAATATCATGTTTGAGAGCTCTTTTAGCGACAGAAAAACTTTTTCCAAGCCTGACGTTTTGTGGAAACGTTGTTAAGGAGTCACGTATTACGAAAGATCCAAAATTTGGAGTGTTAAGTCGAAAATTTTAATAAAACTCAGTGATCTTCCTGATATTGTCTCTATGCAAGAAATAAGGAGGTAGTTACGTCAATGACCCCGACTTTAATTTTTAAAAATAGCTATAGCTGAGACAAGGGCGTATTTTTAAGAAAATGAAGAGTTAAGAAAAATTTTACTTGTGATTATAAAATACACATTCGTTAAAATAATAATGTTTCACTTACTTCATGTAATAAAAAACAAAATCAAATATCTTTGAAAAATTTTACAAAACTAATTTGTAATTTGAATAAATATGAACAAAATTAACGTATTTTTGCATAATTCCTTTCATCGCACAGTTAATTGAATTATACACATATACATTGCATCCTTAATATATATATCACATTTTCACACACAGAATAATATGTATATATTATATAAAATCTCTCGAGGAATATAATAATCAACATTTGCTATATTAAGAATAAACGGTTGCATAATTGCTAATATTTTTAAACAGAATAAATAATAACAAAACTTATATTAAACACCTTTGATTATAATATCTCCGCTTCCATAGCGATCTCTTAAATAGTTTCCAAAGCTCATTTTCGTACAATACAAGAAATCAGTACATAGAACTTCTTAGAAGATAACTTCTATTCTAGTTTAGAGTATTCCTCTGTGACTGATCAACTTTTTGACTCAATAATTTATTTGATGACAAAAATAATGTTGGGACAGCTTTAGATTTCAGAACTATTATTACTAATCGTTCTCGATGAAGAGCTGAGCGAAAAATCAACAGTTTGCATCATTAAAGAGATCTTTTCTCTTGCATCTAGAAAGCCAAATTTTTCTGACATCAGGATCTTTCGGAAATGAGTGAAAATAAACGTTTTATTCGGAACGCCTTTTGAATTTCTCGAATGCATAGAACATCCGACAACAGCACAACCAGGCATTGTATTAGATTTAAAATCTTTCACTATCACATTTGCTCTGAAAAGAGCCGTTTTTCAATCTTCAGCTTAGGAACCAGAAGAAAACTCAAAAACCTTTCTTTAGCAATGTAATCAAGCGACCTTCTCAGCTCTAAATCACACGAGAAGTATTTAAAATAAAGCTCATTTTCCGCCTTTCAGTTTGGAATTCGAGGAGAGAAAAGAAGCAAAACAGAAACTCGACTCCAGACTAGATATAAATAAGTCCAAAAGATCATATTATTGATTTTCATTCATATAAAGTTCGTACAAAAAATAGCTTTCTCAAAAAGAGAATCGATTAATT
Organism: Araneus ventricosus; assembly: GCA_013235015.1. NCBI lineage: Eukaryota > Metazoa > Arthropoda > Arachnida > Araneae > Araneidae > Araneus > Araneus ventricosus. The sequence continues at coordinate 16,989 of BGPR01003275.1, read as the reverse complement.
AGAATTGCTTTCAACAGGAAAAGGAGAACATGGAATCATAAAAAATAATAGTACCTAACGTAGAAATTATTAGTAATATAAAATTGTGTTGGGATTTAAACAGATAATTATACAATAACCAACCATTAATCGGTATTTTTACTCGTTCTTACAGATAGAATAATTTTATTTCTTCAATTCCAAACCATATGGAATAGTGGAGAATTTCGGGATATGCTCCCAATCAGACGTCATGCGCGGAAGACCTTCTGCACATCGCGTTTGTGAACCCTCCCTGCCTTCACCGTCCTTCGGAGGTCTCCACAGTGAACGCACGCAAGTAAACGCGTTGGTCACTTCGCCGTCGAACCAAAACTTTTATCTGGGAACCACTGGACAGTTGTCCCTGCGTGGAATTTTGATCTGCGTAGAGCTAGTAAGAGAATGCACGGTTGTGACAGGCCGAGAACTCCGACAATGAACGACCACGTCGACAACAACCAGTTCAGCGAAGGGGAAGGAAGTTTGGTGATTGGTGATTGTGACAAACGAAGAGGAGTTTTCTTTTCTTTCTTTTCTTGTGTGTGTGTGTGTTTTAGTTTACTTAATTTATTTTTTGTTGCCCCCTTTTTTCGCAGTGTTTGTAACGTTTTGTGCTGTGCTTGGATGCTTTTGTGTGTCGTGTCATATTGACTTATTTGTATTGCTTTTATATTTCTCCATCGGTCTGCTAAAGGCCTTTCACCCTTTCCTCTAGACCGGACCGGTGTGTGTTTTAAATAATTAAAAAAACGAAGAGGAATTGCAGCACATGTCCACGTCACCACGAAAATCACCGATAACACAGCCAAAACTGGGGCGAACGTAGCCCAAATCACGACCCGAGTCGGTTCCTCAGAGCGAGGTGACTTCGATGCATGTTACTAAATCGATGCAAATCAATATCTTACAAAGAAAGTAAAAAAACAAAGAAAAACTCAGAGGTAATCGAAAAACAAAGGAGCAAGGAATCCATTCTAGTCCATTTTTTCAAGAGCTAAGGACTTTATTCGAAATGGATTCAAAATAACAATCGGGAAATTTTTCTGTAAGAAGCTTGCATTACTCCAAATATAGCTTCTCTTAGCCCGAAATTTCCCAACAAAAGACAAAGGAGATCTGTACATCAAAAAGCATTATTTCAAAAGAAATAGGAAAAACAAAACATAAACATAAAACCTCTAATAAGATTGATGTGAAAATATCAGCCATCTGGCTTTTTAAAGTTAGCCATCATAAATAAAAACTTACCCTATGCCCAGAATAGAGAAAAAATGTCCTCACGTAATCACAAACCCACGCTAACTTTCTTTTAAAAAAAGAAATCAGCTAATTTTTAAAGACATACTAGTCCCATGGCGTCATCTATATTCGAAAAAACAAAACAGAAGAAGTAAAAACAGGATTTTTTTAGGGAATGGAACTATTTAGACATATTAATACTAATTCGATGAAACTACATTCATTCATTAACATTACTAAATTGATGATGCTCAACAATTTTGTATTTGACTTTTTTCCTATATCGCTCCGTTTTCGAGATAGGAACGATAATTCTGCAGTTTGTCACCAAGTAGAGCTCTAGGTAGTCTCATGGCGCAGCGCATAGCCACTTTACCATACTAGACACTAATTTTATGACCATAGATCCAGTCTTTCTGAATTAAGGGCGAAGTGAAAGTAGCTTTAGTGGGCACACTGTATATATGCTATGGAATATTTCTGTTTTTTAAAGTAACAAGCAACATTTTCTGTCATTTTAAAAACTATGTAAATATCAACTTTCGTAAATTATTTATGTATTATCCGTTTGTTCTTTTAACATCTTTCCTCGTCGCATTATGTGTTTCCACTTTAGCTTAAAACACTAGTATAAAGATGAGCGCTGTATGCTTTTCCCCGTTTTTCCTTATGAAAAATTCTTTTTGCCTTATGGCTGATACTTCAGGCACAACCGCGTTTTTAAATTTTTTTACTCAAAACATTTCAGGAAATTTTTTTTTATCCCTTTATAGCGAGTGTCTTTTTTTCCAAATTTCATCCTTTTCTGTTGCTTCCACTTCTTACGAGATTACCTTCCTTCTTACCTTCGCTACGAAGGGCTTTCAGGCAATTTAGACTTTTTACCCTTTTTGCTGTTACTGATTCATCTTTTGCTTAACACCTTTTTCAGTGGTAGCTTTTTACCTAACAACTATTGCAACACTGTATTTTCATCTGAGTCTTCGTTTCTAGCAGCTTTCATTTTACATTCTCCTATTCGCAGAATGAGAAGGTACTCTTGCTGTCAAAAAAATTGACCTCGAGGTTTTTATGAATCTCTACGTTTTAGAACTTCCAAGCAAAAGAAAAATATATATATTTTCAGGAATTATATCTTATGTCTCTGTGAACACGATAACTCGAAAACGCAACAGCGTAGAAGAATGAAATTTGGTACATGGTCTTTTAAATGATATCTGAAACGGAAGAGAAGCTCAGTTTTTCAAACACATGTTTCTTTGTGAGCACAATTCGGCATACCGCATTCATCAAAGAGTTCTACCCATACGTCTATCAACATGTCTGAAGTAATTGATGCAACAACTGCTTCAGTCTGGCCCTACTTTTAGTTCTCGAGGATCTACAACGAACAACGACACATACATGCAATAACATCAAAAACAAAATCAATATCAAACAAATAAATAACTAATGTTAAGTTTAGTTAGTTATCCTCTTCCTTCATCCGGACCGCGCGCCGCATTCATATATACTAATTTATTTATAGTTACATTTATACCTACTTTGTAATTTTATTATTTGAGCAAGTTTTTGTAGTTGCTCCTTTATATTTTCTGTTCACTTGCATGCCCTAAACAGATTTTTAATCTTATAATTGTATTTGAATGAACAAAGAGAGCATTTATTTTTATTATATTGCTGGATTCCTATTTTTATATACGTTATGTATGCAAAGAGAAAATTTATTTTATGTAAGTAAGAACTCCCCACAGATGGGTCGAGCAGTTATTCAATTATATCTCTCCCCACCAGTGTTGGCCGAGCACTTGTAATTTTAGCACCCAGCTCTGTTTCTAATTTACCTTCTCTGTCTAGGGCGATGATTGTAAATCCTAATTTGACTCAAATAAACCCGCATGAGACTGGCGGTGGCTTGTCCTGGGTGTCCCCGGGAGCCCTGGGTCGTTCTTGCGCTGCCTAGGTGGTTTCGGTTTTTGCATCTTCCGCCCGACTGTGCTGGTGAACCTGTCGGTTTAGTCTCGTTCTTTCCCCATCGACCAGTTTTCAGCCTTACACCCTTTAGGGTAGGCCGGATCGGCGTGGGTCTCCGAGCTGCTTCAGTCCTGGATCTCAAATTGAGGAGGTCAGTCGTTTTAAATCCTTTATGCATGTACATTTCTATAATTATTTTGGTTTTGTGCTTTGAACTTTTGTATTCTTTGTATTCAATTTTTTTTCTAATGTGTTTTTTAGTACCTTTAAGGTTCATTCTTTGTGGCTTGTGTTCGTTGTATGTTTGTTGTTCGTTGCGCTCTGTAAATGCAGTTATCTCTGTGATGTGCTTTCTTTAAATAAATAAATAAAAGCCTGTACGACACATCGATAAGTACCTGAATTTTAGGGTGAAAAGTGAAAGACTACACGCACGTTTAACATTTTCATCGTCCCGTACTCTTTCCCCTTAAGGCATGTACACACTTGCAAGCCGAAAAGTTCACGATCCGCTCGCGAGCTGTTCCAAGAAATTACTTTCACCACAAACCAACCGTAAATCAGGTGAAAGGAGCAAACCAATTTCAAACCATTAATCATCGCTTGTTATTCTCCAATGGAGGAGGTATGTGTCTTTGGAATACGCCTTGGTTTGCAGATTTGACTTTGCAAGTATGAAGAATGTTCGCGGGGAAGGACGAACTAAACTCTAACACGTCCCAATGTGAAATGCGAGTCCCTTCGCGTTCACCAAATCCTGTCGACCTTTATACACACCATTACGAGGATATACTGTGCTTTCAAACTTTTGAAACCATCTGCGGATGTTATTATCATTCCAAGGAATACAATCGAATTTCATGCGCTCAGCACTTTGAAGTGTAATCACACTTTGCAAACTGCAAAAAACAGAAAGCTTTCTGTTCGGGAGTCATCATTTTTTCTCTTAGCGATTTCACGTGGAGGTAGGGGTAACAATTTATGAGTATGCACACAAGTAACACAGGCATCTTTAATTTCTAATTCTAGCTTTGAATTATTATTGTATATCTCATTTAAGAAATATAGAAAACAATTAAAATCTCGATATTCATTTTGAAACACCCTGCACGTTCTAATCGACAATGCTTATTTATCTGTCTTCCAGCAACATCTCTCTAATTGTAGAAGCATTACTTATTTTCTTGTGTTCAGATTTTGTTTAAATATTAACAAATCTGCTTGTGCAACACAATGCTCCCTCCTAATGAAACGAACTCATTTGAAATCGGTACCCACATCTAATCATCATTCCCTGAATCGTTTCTCGATTAAACTGATCTTTTAACCTTTAAAGTGTTGTATGAGCATTTGGCAAGTTGAAGAACATCGTAATTACACCCAATTGTCTCAAAACTCATAGAGAGTTTTTTGTAGCACGCGATCCTCAGAAAGGTCTTCGTTCTCTAACGAATACAAATTACCTGGAATTCCGGATCAGCGTCATTAGCTTCCATTTTCTGCTGTAATTAGTGTAAGATTGAAGAGTGATCAGCCTTTCGAAGATCCACGCCGTAAAAACACGCAGAGCATGATGATCGTTTGTGTAATCGCTTGATCACAGTTGGAAGGAGTAAAAGTTAATTCCTTAACTACCAAATTAATTTAAAGCATAAATTTCAGTAAAATTCTTTTAAATTATGTAAAAAGCACCAATATTAAGATAGCTGTGAAGTGAAACTTTAATGCTAAAAAATGTATATTTTGTTTCCTTTTTTAGAAAAATAAACGAAATATCCCTAGAAAATCACTAATAACTTTTTTATCGATAAACTTAAAAATAAAATTCTCAAAATGACGACACATAGGCTTTAAAATCTGGCTAATGGGTTAGGTTAGGTTAAATTAGATTAACGTCCCGTTTTGAAGCAACACGAGGGTTATTTAGGGACGGACCTCGTAATTTTGAACCGCGGTCAGATGACGAGGGCGACACCTGAGCTGGCGCCCCCTCTCCAAGCTTCCGCACCACACCAACGGGAGGGCGTTTGGCCACTGCGTATGATTTAGCGTGCAGCGGGCCCCATACATGGCGGATCTTTGGTGGAATCGGGTTTCGAGCCTGCGGTCGTCCGGTCCCAAGGTCGGGGCCTTGCCACTAGGCCACAGTGGCCCTTCTGGCAAGAGGGTGGCCAGTTGAAAACTATTCAGGAGTTTGGCAATACATATCGATTTGTGAGACAAAGCAAAAAAAGGAGAAAGAATGGAATACTATCTGTTTTGTCACAAAAGTGAAAATATTCAACATTCTTCAAATGAGAAAGGTGGGCGCCAATGAGGTAAGAACAGTTGTTCATGGACTTCAAAAACTTTGTAATTGGAGAAAAATTCTTAAAACTGCATAGTTCTAATAATTTAACAAAAACAGTTTTTAAAACATACTTTCCTTAGTAAACACAATAGTACAATCTTTTTCTATACGTTTAAATTATTTCTGCCTATTAGATTCGTGATTTAATTTAAAATTAATTTTATAAATATTATAAAATATTTAAATAAATTTTTCTCAAATGAACTATCAGGTGGCGCCACTTGTAAGGAATCAAAGCTTAATTAAATTCTGAAAATGTTTTGATACAGTATTGTCATTGGGAACACGCAACTTCGTAAATTTCAGAATTATAGAACATCAGGAAGCTAGTAAAAATCGATTACAAAATTCCATCTAAACAAATATGAAGCAAGTCAATGAAAAGCATGTGAAAATATATCTCGCTCTATGAGCTAGTTTGCTTGTACAGTAGAATGCATGTCACGTCACATCCTCCGACACGTGACCTGCCGGCGGCAGCCAGTTGTCAGTCTGAAACAGCTGACTCAGAACTGCTTTTATTTCTGAGTCACTTATAGGCCGATCGTTTTGTTTATTCCTCCACAGCTGTTTTTCTATACTCTCGAACCCAAAAGGTGCATAAGGTCCATTGGGGCTGACCTTTGTTCGGATTCCGGGGAATTCGGATTATCCGGGAAATTCGGTAAAATACTCTTGATATACCAAATGCAGTAGAGTACTCTATGAAGGCATGCGGAAAAAACACGCGGCGATTCGCAAGTACAGTGGCAAACATGTTGAGGGTGTTTCTACTAATCAAGGTGCTGAATTCATTCTTAATGACCAATTCGAATACTTCTTTCAAGTTTGGAAAAAACATTAACTTTGTTTCTGATTCGAAATTGTTATTTTTCCTGCAATTTTTAGTAAAACCTTTTCAGAAAATTAGAATAATGTTCCAATTATCAGAAAATTCAGATTCCTGGGGTTCGGATTCCTGGAGTTCTATTGTAAATAAAAGTGTTTTGGGCTATCAAACCAGCATCGATTTTGATAAAGATGACGGATTCGGCGACTCTTAAAACTGATTTTTTTAAATTTTATATGAATTTTTAATTTCTCACATACGAAGTAAACATCCTGAAAGTAAAATCATTCTGGGAAAAAATAATTCTGGATAGCTCCCTGAGTCAGAATTTAAGAATCTGTCTGTCCCTGTGTATGTAAAGATATTCAGCAGAAGTCAGATACAAAGTATATTGATCAGAAATCATGTTCAATAAATAGGGTTGCCATACGTCCCGTATATACTGGACTGTCACTATACTTTACTATTCAATCCTGTATTACTAATTGACCCGTTTTTGCCCCGTTTTGTCCCTTATATTGATAAGATGTAATAAAGTTATACGAATACGTATTTGCCATTCCAGCCCACAATGCAAATGTGAAGAGAATATTTCCCCTAATGTCAACTTAATGTCGGACGAAAGAAACAGGTTGCCAGTGGAGACAACTGAAGTAATTCTGATTTGTCATTATAGTTTTAAAATGACTTGCACCCAAATTTATAATTATGTTAAAGAAGAAAATGAAATAATTAAGAAAGTAAAATCAACTTTAAAATATGATTGGGCCAAAAAGGATTATCCTGGCATCTTTTTTTATTATTCTACGTGTTTATTTTATTAGATTGCATAGAGTTTAATGATTTTTTATCAGAGTGAAAAAAACATTACCTACCCACTTTTTTCATGGTTTAAAACTTAAACATCCCGTATCAATTCTTGGAAAATATGGACACCCTACTTACGTGGGGTATTAATTACAGCTGCATATATTGAAAATCGTTTGCATTCTTTGACGGCATTACAATTCAGCTGCTAGATTCCAAAGTACTGAGTGAAGTAATGAGTGTCGGTAGTGACAACGGCAAATCTTCAAATTAATTTGTAACATGTGGCAACCTTTTAATGGACCAACCTAGAAATTTGTAAGGAAATGATTCAGTGGCGAATCCAGGATTTGGGTCTGGGGAGGGGTGGGGGTGGGAGAGCTGAGGTCATAAAAATTTTGTATCGTCGTGACGAATCTCAAACCTCATGGCTTATGTAAACCAAAGCACTTTAACTTTACAGACTTCACAAACCTGAAAATAAGAATAATAATAAACACTACAATATGTTCGATAATTTAATAAAAAATGCGATGAAGTAACTAGCCAAAAAATGTCTTCGACCGCGTCAACGCTACAAGTACAACTGGAATGACTAGAAAAGTAGGAAAACTTTTGAGCATGTCAAGTAAGAAGGCAATGTTGTTACGTTTTTATTATTTTTTTTAAAAAAATGGAAATTAAGAACAAACAATTGTAGTGATTTTAAATAAAATCAAGATTTGTGGTTTAGCTCTGGGGGGGGGGCTGCAGCCCGCCCCCTGGATTCGCCACTGAAATGATTAGAAATCTTTAGATAAAAAAAAGGGTGCGAACTAAAAATATAACGGGCGCCTTTCTTGATCAGGGTTGCCACTAGTTTAATGAAATCCTTATCTGCAAATTTCTAATGCTCATATTTTGTATTCGATCGTTACGATTCGCATGCTTAATTTTTTACCTATCTTGTGCTATATCTGCTTTGGCTATATCCTTGTCCTATATCCTTGGAGAGTAATGTGAGTGCAAATTTAATTTGAAATATTTGCCTATTTATTGAAATTGCTGAATATTAAGACTAAATGTTGATTGTAATTTTTACTTTGAAAATTATCATTTTCTCTTGATGCGCTCGTTTTTAAACCCAGTGTTTTTCTGTTTGTGTTTTGGCTAAAATGAATTTTTATTATGGTCCATCCATAAGGTTGCAATACGTACGTATATACGAGACAGTCATCGTATTTCACTACTCAGTCCCGTATTACTAGGGTTGCCATACGTCCCTTATATACGGGACTGCCACATTTTTTTTTCCATTTTTTATTTATTTAACTCTTAAACGTCCCGTATCAATGCTTAGAAATTATGGCAACCCTACCAATAAAGATATGCGAATACGTATTTGCCATTCCAGCCAGCAATGTGAATGTGGAATTAATATTTTCCCTAATGTCAACTGAATGGTCGGACGAAAGAAGCAGGTTGTCAGTGGAGACAACTGAAGCAATTTTGACTTGCCATCAATTTTAAAATGATTTGCACCCAAATTTTTAATTATGTGAAAGAAGAAAATAATATAATTAAGAAAATAAAATCAAATTTAAAAATATGGCTGGGTTAAAAACGGTTGGCCTTAAAACTTTTTTATTATTTTACGTGTTCGTTTTATTAGAACGCTTAAGATTTTTATTAGATTAGATCTTTATTGATTTTTTATCGGAGTAAAATAAGCCATTCCCTACCCACTTTTTGCATGTTTTATTTACTTAACATTTAAATGTCCCGTATCAATGTTTGCCAATTATGGCAACTCCATTGTTTGAGGCGTTTTTTTCCCCGATACTGATATTCATTTTCTTTTTGAACTGCTCTATTTTATATTTTATTTATACCGTATGATATGTGCACCAAAACTAAAGATTTGTTTCTGATTTTGGACTGAATCTCCCAAATGGTAAATTGTTCCGTCTGTTTCACTTTCCGTGTGCATGTGAACAGTATGGTTTAAAAAACACAAGAAGCTGGATAAAGGAAATTTCGTATGTGGTCTTGATAATGAAATTGTAGATATGTATTAAATTTTAGACCCAGTAGGTCAACAGAAAGAGGTCCAAAATGCATACTCGATTCTCTTCACTATGATATGAAGCTAAACAGAAAACGTGCCTTATTGTGTAAGTATGCGAGAAAGTCCAGGGGGGAAATATTTACATTTAATTTCTATAATTAATTGATAAATAACTGACTATATATTTTTTAATTCTCAATTTATTTAAAAATCTTAATTTAAAATTGATTTTTTAATTTTTTTCCCAAATCCTTAAGTCACTCTCATCCTTTTGTACAGATTTATACAACTGGAAAAAAAATGCGTAGAATAGTATTAAGAAGAAAATTTTAGAATCAATTTGGCGTACTGTATTTTTCAGTAGCGTCGTAAAAGAGAAACACTCTCCCATTTATTAGTATTTTTTACTTGGGGGATATTAAGAACAAATTTTGAAGAAGCCCTGGCCATTATTATATAGTAATGCTTTCTAATGAGGCATTTACCAAGAAAACATGAAAGAAAGAAATTTTTTTCATTATCATTTTTACCTGCTTTTGACAAAATCTTGCAATCAGTATTCTGCTTTTCAAAATCATTAAAGAGAGAGTTCGGAGAGGTTTAATGCATTTAATTCAGATTTCACACCGACCATCGATAACAGCTCTCGGATAGAAGTGCCCTCATTTCAGACTTAACTATTCATAGTTTAAAACTTTAATTTAGAATCGTTTAAATTACAATAGTTAGACCATACGGCCCAGAATACTTCATTTATAACCCTGTGCGAGGAATCTTCAAAATTTCCGTTCTATTTAAAGAATGATTTAAATTCTAGTCAAAGAACATTTTTCCATTTTATCCTTTAACCTCGGTTAATATATCATTTTTACTATACGTATATATAATTAATTTGAAACCATTGTGGTCGAATGCAAGGGTTTGAAATTTAAAAATGCGTAGAATTATCAGAGATTGTTATGAATACAATCTTCAGTCGTGTGAATGGGTTGTTCAAAATTATTAATAGCTATGATGACATTTTCATTTATTATAAAAATACTACTTTGAAATTATAATTGAAAATGGAATGATCTGTTAAATGCTAATGGTTTTTGAACTTCGAAAACGGTTTGAAGGAAAACTGAAGCTGCATTGTTAAATAGCTAAATAAAAAAACAAAGTAAGAGCTTCTGTATCTCTAATTGGTTGTGATATTTCTAAATAATAATTTAAAAAGTCATGAAATTATCCATTCTATGTTTTATTTAGTTCATATTAAGACATTTCAAATATAATGACGGCATAAAAATATAATCTTTAAAAGTAAATTAATAAAATAGAAAATCGTTTGGCATCAGCATAAATGAAAAAGTACAGTTGATTGATGGATTGATTTGGAGGGTTTTTTTGAGATTTTTACTTGCAAAGGCTATCATCCCCGTATTCACAAAAGGTTCAAATTTAAAAATGTCAAAAAACTTCAGGTTCTGGAGGAAAATATGAAGGTTCTGTTTATTTTCAAAGACTTTGCTTGTGAGTTCCTTAAATCTATAGGTTGTTGAAGAAACAAGTCCAAGTTTGTTCCAGAGATGACAACGAAAGTACAGTTAAAATGGACGAGGTTTCTCCTTTCTTTGCTTACATTTAAGTGTCTGTACTACGTAATTCCGGTATAATGCTAAGTCAATGGAATCTTCAAAGCGGAAGTCCAACATACAAGCAGATAAACTCAAGGTTTTTAATGTAATTAAACAAACCAGAAAACTCGTCCATAGAATAACAATTCCATAATATTTTTTTGCGAACGTTGACTGGTACCGATGAAAAAAAAATGTTTTTTTGGAATACGATGTTATTAATTTGTGCAATGTTGTTGTAAATAGATTGTAAATATTTCAAGTTAAAAAATGTCTGTTTGTTGTGTAAGCTCAGAATAAATACGTTTTCTCAAGAAAAGCATCATCCTATCTAATGCTTGAAATACAGTACATCATAAATAGAATGTGTAAAGTGCCATCCATTTTAACGTTTATCACAGTAAATTTCTGTTTTACTAGATATACCATTAATTTCAAACAATTGTTGTCGAATACAAGGGTATAAAATTGAAAAAAATTCAGAATTATAGTGATATAAGAAGGATCTGGAAGAGTTACGAATGTTGTGTGAATGATTTGTCTCAATTTATTAAAAACCATATGAGAATTTTTATTTGTTATGGAACAACAGTTTCGAATTTATGATAGATAGTGTAATATTGTATTATAGGCTTTTGTTTTTTCGAAATATAAAAATTGTGAAAGGGAAAAAAAAGCTGCTAATCTAAAAAGACTTTGAAAACAAGTGTCTACATCTTTGATACGTAAATCAAAATGTATAAACCATGTTTTCTATTAGATAATAATTTAGTATTATGAATAGATAAGATTTCGTTTTTCCCACAAGGTTTTGTATAATATTATTCTGCATTTACAATTGTTCAACACTCCTTTTTCCATAAAAGATTAAGCCTACTCGTATTCAGCATTACACGTAACACGCCTTTTTTTTAATCCAATAGATAGTGTTTAATCTCATTCAGCATTATACAAATACTTAACTCTCCTATTTTTACTTTCTCGTATACGAAGTATACAAAGAGAAAGTATTGTAATCGTCAAAAAATTCGAACTCGAGATTTTGACGAATCTCCACGTTTTAGACCTCCCTGATTCCGAAAAACACAATTTTGGAATTATGTATGTCTGTGTGTCTGTGAACACGATAGCTCGAAAACTATGAGAGCTACGGAGATGAAATTTGGTATGTGGTCTTTACACATAATTTGTAGGTTTCTATCAAATTGTGGACAAAATCCATCAATGGGAAGTCTGTCTGTATGTATGTCCGAAATCATGTGAACACTATAACTCAAAAACGTGAATAGCTAGATGGATAAAATTTGGTACACAGTTTTATCGTCATGAATGTAGGTCCGAATAAAATTTTGGGCCATATCCGTCAACGGGTTGACTATCTGTCGGTCTGTATAATTTACTATTGAAACCAGTGATGTGGGGTGGTTAAATACCCAGTGGGTAGGTAAATATTTTTTGGGTATATACCTGGGTATTTACCCAAGGCCTGGGTAAATACCCAAAAACTGGGTATTTTGCGGAAAAAAACATTTTCGAATGCCAATTCACAATAAAACATACAGAGTTTTATAAATACCCCCCAAAGAAAGTATTTGCAGGAAAAAAAAACGTATTTGTGAATGGTGATTCAAATTTAAACTTAAAATTTATAAATACCCAAAACTGGGTATTTTGCAAAAAAAGTATTTGAGAATGGTGCGATTCAAAATGAATCTTTAAATTTATAAATACCCTTACACTGAATATTTTGCGAAAATAAAATGCGTTTGTGAATGGCGATTCAAAATAAAACATATAAAATTTATAATTAGGATATTTTGCAAAAAAAAATTTATCTCCGAATGTTGATTCAAAATCAAACATAAAAATTATAAATATCCCAAAACTGGGTATTTTTTTTATAAAAAGCATTTGCGGATGATTCAAAATGAAATAAAAAATCCCTTTTCGGCAAGCTTGAAGGCAAAGGTAGATTCCTTTACGTTAATGTTACAAAAGTCATGAAATATTACATATTGATCAATGCAGACATAGCCAATGACTTTATTGTTTCTAAACATTGCAATATTTACGCTGTGATTCTGTTTTCATGTCATTTAATTTTCTGCTATATCAAGGTTTTATCATTCCATTTTTCATTCCAAAAAGTTATGATAGATTTATCGGTCAGTACATTGGTCAATTTTTTTATATCTCAACACATAATCATTCAGCAGGTAGGAGTCATTAAGAAATAAACATCTCAACAGTGCAAATATCTCCTAGAAAACATTAAGCCAACCTATCTCAAACAATAACAAGAAATTGACTCTTGGCACGAATGAAGAAAGACTCTAGATTTAAAAATTTATTTATTTAATCTAGGTTACAATATAATTGTGCGAACATTACTTTGTCATATGGTAAAATCACATGACATGGAAACACTTAAATACTACTAAAATGGGCTCATTTAGAGAACTCCCTGGTTACAGAGATAATAGTCACTAAATTCTTAACATATAAGAGAATAAAATTATTAAACAGTGTGTGTGGCAAATTTAATACGTGTTTTTAAAGCATAGGATATGAATGCAGCCAATTTGAACAGTAAATTTAAATCTCCATCGACGGTTCAAGCCAAATACTCAGGCAGAAAATCCCAAACAATTTTAAAGTTAAGGAGATATTTTTCAATAGTAAAAAGGATAAAGGAAACTCTTATTTAAATATCTATCTTTTTGGGCTACTTTATATTGATTTTATTAAACAAATCATGGTCCCGCCATGTTTAGTTAAATATCAAATTAAAGTATTCTGTCAAAAAACCTATTATCAAATAAACTGTTAAAATTATTTGATTAATTAAAATTAACTATTTATATTAAAGTTAAAAATAATTGTGCAAAACTTCACTAAAACCTTTTTTCATGGCTCTATACTATATCACCAGTAATCTTTATCTTATAGTATCTAATTATATTAAATAAAGTCACTGTGGCTATGTATGTATGTTTCCCACATCTCCTCTAAACCATCAGAGCTGATTTCAATCAAACTTTTGCAAACTTTTATTTAAGAAAAGAAAGGTCACCTTCAACTTTTCAAAGCCTAAAAGATACTTAAATTTCATAATTAAGTAAGGCGTTTTCACGGTATCTTTCATTTCCATAAATTTGTTTCTCTCATTTTAATATTTTTTTCAAAATTAATTTTAAACTGAATTTATAACAATATTCTTGTTGATCAAAAATAATACGAAGAACTGTTTCCAGAAGGAAGAATGCAAAAAGAAAATTTTAAAAGTAGACGATTTAACAATTTATATCGGGACCAGCTATTGATTTATTTTCACACTTTAAATTAATGAATAATTAAATAGTTAATTTAATTGTTTCAAAATATTCATTAAAACCTTTCATTGACTTTAGCAATTGTTCACAAAATTTGAAGTACCTATATAACAAATAATAACGTATGAAGAAAACGGATGTTTTTAAAAATCGTCTGGTTCAATTCATATTCTCATTTTAATTGAAAGCCTTTTAGATCGGAAAAGGAATTTGTGTATTATAATATTTATACAATAGTAATTTTTACCTTGAAAATATTAAACATAAAAACATTTTAATCCGGAGCAAAGCCAGGTATATCAATTAACAGTTATAATTAACAAAATTTAACAAAGATATTAACTATAAATTAATTAGTCATAAATTAATTATATATTATACCGTATAAAAAGTGAAAGTGAATGCGGTTGATGGGAACTCATAACTTCTAAGTAATTCTTGCTTTCAATATAAAAGTAGTTTGTTATGATAAGGTGATAATTCCCTAGCAGAGAATTTTCTTTTTATCTTCAATCTTAATAACTTGAAGCTCTGGATGATAAATGGAGGTATTGAATATCGCTTTTCAGCTCATAACTTATAAGCAATTCTAGCAGACAAAAAACTTTTAGTATAAAAGTTGTTCGTTATCATAAGGTGATAATTCGCTTAATTGAAATTTTTTTTCTATCTTTAGTCGTAACAGAGCTATGAGGAAATGATAAGTTGAGGAGGGGATTGAAAATGGCTTTTTAGCTCATAACTTCTAAGAAATTGTGGCTATCAAAAAAGTTTCAATGCAAAAGTTGTTTGTTGTGATAAGGTAATAATTCGCCTAATTTGAATTTTCTTTATATCTTAAATCGTAAGGGAATTATGGGAATATGAAATTTTCAGTCCCCCACCATTTCCACCCCCTTTGAGCTGGTTAGCCCATCTGTGAACTCGCCGAGATTTTCACCGTCCTTACAACATATCCGTCGCCAGTTAAAATCTAATCAAAATTACTCTAGTTATCGAGTTTACAAAATAACACGGGCCAAAGCGTTATGCATATACTTCTCTACTAATAATAATAAGGAAAAGAACATTTTGCCCTCTATTCTCATAAGTATTGGAGCTACAAGAATAAAAGAGGGTGGAAGAAACTGCAAATGACGAGAGCTTTCCAACAAGGGGTAACATGTTTAGGTTAAAACGTACTTTAAGTTAGGGGGAGAGGAAGGGAAGGGTGGGAAAATCACTTTTCAGCTCATAACTTCTATATATAAACTTTTTAACGAAGGGTGGTTTGGGGTTCTAGGGGTCATGATCGATGAAGATCTGCAGAAATTTTCCGAAAGTCGTGTCATGAGAACCATTGCAATAGGTAGAGTTCCTATAAGGAATCTACCTAAAAATAAATAAGTACCCCTAAACTGGAAATTTTGTGAAAAAAGTATTTGCGAGTGGCGATTCAAAATCAAACATAAAATTTATAAACATAATACATAGTTATAAAATTTTTAAATTAATGTTTTGACTAAATTATGGAAACAAAAACCAATTGCTATCAGGATTCAGAATAAAGTATTCTAAAACTTAAACGGGATCGGGTGGGAAATTTAATTTTTACGGTTTGAAACTATGACACTTACAATAGAATAATTATGTTTAACGCCGTTTGTGTTACAGCTAGCTATTCGGCGACCAGCTTGTTCGCCGGGAATATAATTTCAACTGACTCTCTTATCTATAGTTTGATATTCACGTTTCCCTCAACAAAGTAATTTTAAACTTCAGATTGCGATAGAGATTTAGCCCGCGTTCTTGACGTAGTCTTGCACTTGTTCTGTTCCATGTGTATATGAAAGTCCCTAATGGAGTCAAGTAACTGTTCGTGTCAAGTTACATCTAATTGTAAGTAATCGAAGCGAATTTTAATTTTAAAAATTTATTTCAACATCGAAATACCGCGGCACGTTTTACGTCAAGCAGCATGTTAATTGGCTTAAAGCATGTTGATAAAATGAATTTAAACATAGCAACCATAATCGTTCAGTTTTACTAGATTATTTCTTTATATACATACTATCTAGAGGACTTTCTTCACAGATTTCACAGAAAAAATGATCAAATAAAAAAAGAAAAGAAAATCCAATAGAATATTATATTAGCTTTCAACAATGGAAGAGAAACAACGGTTTGAATTTCATTGTAACAATGAATGCCAAAAAATATTTTTACAAATTTATTAAAATTAGTGAAAAATATAGAATGAAAACTTAATATATTGAAAAGATAAATTTTTAAATTTTCAGATGGTGTAAAAATAATGTTTGTGCTATAATATTTTCGGAAGTTATCAAGGAAAAACTCGCTTCGCAAAATTTCGCTTAATTTTTAATTAATTAAAATTTTTTAAAAACGGTTACGAGGTGCACATTCCCACCCTCCAAAGTATGTTTGTTCCAAATTTTGTTGCTCTAGGCCTAGCGGTTTGTCCTGTAGAGCGCCAAAACACACATATTCTCCTTTATTATTAGTAGAGATAGACAGTGCCAGTGAATCTTGTGATCCATAATTTACTCCCACTGCCATGCTGGAAGTCAACCATTCTTGTTTTGATTTAGTGAATAGTTAGTCGTTTACTTCACGTGTATTAATATTACTGTGAATTTTACGTTAAAAATTTAAAAAAAGGAAAAGAAACTGCTTGGAGCTTTTAATGTTAAGAAGGATAAAAGTATCCAATGTAAGTATTGTAATGTTGAGTACAAACTTGCTAATGTAAGCAAAATGGAGAAACACAT
>BGPR01003274.1:112384-142852 GCA_013235015.1 Araneus ventricosus | reverse complement strand
AGCTGCAATAAGAAGATTAAATGGTGTCGCTTTGAATTTACTTATACATGCAAAAATCTGATATAATTTATAATTAATAGGCATAGAAAGGGGATTGGGATCTCAAAACGCCTAATTCATTTTTTTTTTTTTTTTTTGAAGGGACTGATTTTTAAGTTCTTGAGAATTGCTTCAGCTTAGATTTTTTCTGAATAACTCACAAGACAAATCAAAGCAAGATATTTTAATGTAGATTATACCTTTCAATTACCTTTCAAACATGAGTAAGTAAGAAATACCGCGCTGAGATGAGAAACACCAGTGGTGCACAGTGGAGAAATTGCTGCAAAATAAAGTATGGCACTTTTAGCCACCTTAGTATAAAAATAAGTTAACTTGTACAGGCATCCAATGAGATCCATGTATTTTTCTAACATTAGATGTTTACTTGCTCCTTTGAGTAACATAGTTTATTGAAAAAATAAATATATATATGCATTTTTAATTTTAAATATGTATTATTTTAAATTTTAATATTTAATTATGTATTTGCTCAACCTCTTCTGTTGTAAAATAAAGGAAGTCTTTTTGGTTTCACATAAAAAATAAAATAAATAAAATGATAATGCAAATATCATTTACCAAAAATATAAGTCAATCTTTATAAGATTAACAATTAAAATCTGACCCTTTTCAATATTTCTCTTAAATTATAAAAATTACTATTTAATTTGTTCTCTGGATAAACATTCCAGTATTTCATGATAATCAATGTGTCCATTATTGAGAAAGAGAGCAGAAAAACAGGTCATTATAGACCAGTTAACTGAGGGTTTGAAAAAAAATATTAAATCTTTTGAAAATGGTGCACATTTCAGAGGGCTCTGATGATACTAGTGTTGTCCTGTTGGGGTGAGTTTGTAGTGCCATCTTTTATCCCCCTTTTTTAGTTTTTCCTGAATATCTTGAAGACTATTCAGTTTTCAAAACACAATTAATTTAACAAATTAAAGACTCGTAAAATAATCTACAAATGAATACTTTTATTTTCCTTCCAGCTTTAACAGTTTCTGAGAATGGTCTCAAAGTTTGTCGCCATCATTTCGCCAACCCTTTTAATTTTTCTTGAATATCTCGGAAACTGTCCAATTTTGAATTACATGCAATACAAAAAAACTAATTATTGTAAAAAATCCTATAAATGCAGCTATATTTCTTTCTAATTTATTTGAGATAATGGAGTCCTAATTTCACATCTGATTTAGTTGCTTTTATTTTCTTGAATATCTTGAAAACTATTTAATTTTCAAATTACATATGGCACAATAAATTAAAGAAAGTAAAATTCACTATAAAAGTGTGTTTTTATTTTTGTTTTAGCTTTAATAGTTTGAGATAATATAATCTTCAAAGTTTGACATCTTTGGATTTCATTCCCCTTTTTAGGTTTTTTTTAAATATTTTCAGAGTATTAAAACTAGAAGAAAATAAAACCATGTATCTGTAGGGAATTTATACTAATCCAATTTGTTGCATTACATGTAATTGAAATTTGAATAATTTTTTTTTTTGAGACAGTAAAAAAAAATTTAAAAAAAATACTAAAAAAAGGGGATGATGAAATCCAAGATGGCAACAAACTTTGAAACCCTAACACTCAGAGACTATTAAAGCTAAAAGAATAATAAATGCATGTATTCATAGCGAATTTCAAGCTCTTTAATTTGTTAAATCAATGGTACTTTGAAAACTGAATAGTTTTCGAGACATTCAAGAAAAACTAAAAACAGAGGGATGAAACCAAGATGGCACTGAGCCTCCCTCAGGACCGGACTTTAGTATGTCCACTGTGAGCCCCTTACCACAAAAAACTATATGAGTTATTTTTTTCGCACCCATTTTAGATGTAGCTGCCTTGTTGACTCGACTAGCAAGAGTTATATTCCAACAATGCGTTATAACCTGTGATCTTCCTTCAAATTTTCTTGAAACATCCAGTATTCTTTTCTTGATACATCCAGTAAACAAAGCTTTATATATGACTACGCTTTTGATTTGTCGCATTCAATGTCTGGAGGAAATTAAGCACTTTTCATGACGCTACCCACCCTGAACACAAATAAAAAGAGAATGGCTCATGGAATGTAAATTTTGGTCAGCTATCAAGCTTTGAATTAATTATCTCTTAAATCTATATCGATATGATTTTGAGGAAGATTTTTTCTCTAAAAACTTTATTTATCCCAATAGGTAAAAATGCATATAATGTTTTGTAGTTTCCACACCATCTGGGCTATCAAGGATATTTTATATTCTGTCATATCATCCATATAATTAATATTCGAATGATATATTTACTCTTAAAAAGAATTTGAGAAAGATAAAAACTAGAAATTTCAAAAATCTGGATATAAAAAAGCAAAAAATCCAGAACTCCAGACAACAATCAACCCTGAGAATATTAAAGTGAAACACGTTTCCAGATGTATACAACATATAACTATTTCATCAGTGAAACAAACAATATAAATTTTTGTAAGACATTTGCATCAATTTCTAAATTAAGATACCACTTTGGTTGCTTAAAATTTTTAAAAGTTCAAAGATTTTTTTTTAAAAGAAAAAAAAAATCAAAGAAATGAAGCTTTTAATTTTTTTTAAAATTTATAATTGAAAGTTGCATATGATGACAGACATTTTGAAACATAATGTATCTTTTTACTTAGACAGAACTTTAGAATATTAGAACTTAAAGGCTGCTTATTAATAGGGATTGGAGATGCAAAATGGCACATAATGTTCATGGAATATAAAGAATTTTGGTAGATGCCCAATTATTCAATAAAATATCCCTAAAATCTTTCCCAATAGGATCTCAAGAAGTATTTCTGGTGTAAAAAGTTTGCATGTATTTTTGTTGAAAAGAATTACAACACAATCTCTGCTCTTAATGTACAAGTATGTTTTACCACTCGATCAAAATACCACTCATACAATTAAAAAACAATATTTTTCTCCCAAACAAAAATTAAGAAGTATAATAAATTTACATTCAACAAATCTGGAAATTCTGGATTTCTAATTTTAAAAAAATCAGGAATTCCTGATATATCTGGAACACAATCACTCTTGTATGTGAGCAGGTAAAACAGCATATTAGCTGGATTGAAACATGTTGATAAAAAAATTAACCCTTCTACCGACGGAGACAGATTTTTTTGTTTCTCATGTTCAATTCAAAAGCAGATAATTTATATTGTATGTATAATTTTTTAAACATCCAAGGATAAAGTATTCTTAAGGTCTCAGAGATAAGACTAAATACAAAAAGATTGGTTTATTCACTTTAAAAGCCAAGTTTTTTAACCTGAAATCTATGCGATTAAAATAATTAGGCACTTAGGAGGTTAACGAATATAGAACATAATCTTTCAGCATATCAGATATACTACTTAATACCTTAAATGGCTCTGCAAACATATTCCACAAAAAAAATTTAATGAAAGGAGCCAAAATGTATACAGGTATGCCAAACCAAACATGACAACCATACACAATGAAGTCATATCTACAATTATTTCATAATGTATCATTTCCATTTACACTTACAGATAACCTCTGTTTTGCAAACAGAAAAGTATCCAAAGTTATTTTACGACTCCGACACATATTTTAACATTAAAGCAAAGTTATAACAGGGAATGAAAATATTACCTTAGCATGGGGAACTTGAATGGATATTATTAAAAATTTATCATCTTGAGTTAACTCGAATGCAGGAGTCAACATTGTGAGGTTCCTAGAAAAGACACATTACAATAAGTAAATAATAAAATTTTCAATTTTTATTCATATATCTTAACCATATTAATATATTTATCAGATTTTCTTTTATCATTACTTCACTCCTCGGGATGGCGGTTATTGTGAAAATAAATGGTTTTCAATTATTCAGGTTTTATTCACCTGGTTATAATCGCTCAAAATAACCGGTTTCCGGTTGTCTTTTTATAAAAGAGCAAACACCATTCAAGACTTCTTAACTTTTTAAGCAATGATTGAAACAGATGACAAAAAAAAAAGAAAAACTGATTTTAGATGGATGTCATTACCTTGTATTGAAAAAGAATCAGTAACCGTCTATAAAACGAGGATGACTTGAAATGATCAGGCATCTATCACAAGAGAACTTGATAGCATTCCTACTACTACAAGAAAATGAGGTTTTTATATCTGAATGATTTTAAAAGTTATTTATCAAAAGAAATTTAATTTTACGCAAAATAAATACTCTTATCATTTGGAACATATAATATCCAAGCTAGATTTTCATTTATTTTTGACTGATTCTAAATCAAATAGCAATACTCCTTAATACAACAAAAAATGTTCATCAAGTTCAAACAAAAATTTGTAAAATGTTACTTTTTGACTATGAGAGTTGCATGTTATTTCAAAATTCTGCAGTGAATAATAAATAATAGATGTAACAAGAAACATCAACTGCACATAGCAAAGAAGTATTACAATAAAAATTAGCTATGGTTAGCGAGATTTCTTATTGGAGATTTTGATCAAATATAAACTAAGATCTGGTCAATCAAGCAATGACAAGACCCTGGATGATGGATTTAATAAAAACAACTAGTACTTCTAGGTTAACAGTCAAAGAACATCAAAAAGCAATGGCAAAATTAACAATGCTGAGAAATAGGTTCCATATTTATTTTAAGATACAATAAAGACACCAGTTTTCAACTGTAATTCATTATCAAGCCTTATGAATCACTCATTTCAAAAATTAATCTTGTAGTTGAATCCATTAGAAAACTATGATTTAACAGCAAGAAGCCTCCAAACTGAAATTAAACAAAGAAAGGTTCCTATTGCATAAAGAAGCATTTTTATTGCAATGCACTTTTAACTGTCAAATCCTGGACAAACAGTCATTAGACCTTCTTATCAATTATATGAAACTTCAAAATGACCTGAATCGCTGATAATCCCCAGTGCTTTGAATAGAAAAGTCCCAATCATCCAATATGGCAATTCTCATTTTTATGAATGTGAAATTTAGGATGTGACATCAAAATTCATTTAGCTTAACATCAGTAGTTTATTACTTCCTCAGACTTCTTCTATACAGTTATAAGAAAGAAATGATTACGGTACTACGCACTTATGTATATTCAGATTATTGCCAGGGAATAAGAATTAATTCAGTCTTAAAATTTTAATCAAGCTTAAGATTGAGAAATTGGGCAGAATAATTGAAAATGATGGCAATTGTAGTACGGATAATCCATATGTGTTTTTATAACAATTAACTAATAAAGTATCATTATTTAAATCAAAAGACTTTCCAATACCCACAGTTCGTTTCAGCCTAGTAAGGGTTGCTAAAAGTGCCTGCTGGATTTTCACATCTATAGTTATTAAAATAACATTTCTCTAGCCCTCTTAATATGACAATAAAAAAACTTACCAAGAAAGTAATATATTTTTCTAAAATACTTTGGTCGAACTCAAAAATTCACGTGTGCCCTCCAACACAACATACATGCAAATCTCTAGAATGAGAAATGAAAGTATAAGTTGAGGTGCTTTTCTTTTCCCAACTAGTACAAAAAGTCGGTCTTCCTTCTAATATTTCATAATTAAATTTTTTATCATTAACTACTTCCCTAAATTACTGTATTTTGATGATGATAATAATTTACATGTCTGTACGGAAGAAGCGTAATTATTATACATTGATGCACATAATAATAATTTTAAATCAATGTCATGATGAATGTTCTCGGATTTGCATACTGTCCAAATTGTTATGAATAATATTATTGTGACATTCAATCAACAAATGAAAAACAAAAGATAATCACATAATCTTAATAATTCTCAGTAGTTAATAATAGCTTATCTGTAATAATTTGTAGTTTCTCAAATTATATTTTGCAATGAAATATGGCAATAAGTCAACTCTTGGGTTTATTTAGTATTTGATTTGATTTAAATCCCTGTTTGTGTGTTGTGCTGTATCGTATCCCATTTTTTTTCATTTTTCTAGATTTTGATTTTGTATTTTAAAATTCGCAAATTAAATTTATTACATGTGATTCATAATGGAACATGTCGCAAAATTTTTGGACACAGAAACGTCTGTGGACTTAGCTCATAAAATACTGATTTGTTCTAAATTTTCTCACACCTCAAGTGTGGATGCTCTTAATTTAATTGACTACCAATACAAATCCGGGAGTAGTGATTTTCTTGAGGATTCCAGATGCCTTCTTAGAAATTCTATCTGTGATTTATACAAACAAAATATTGATGCTAGTGTCGCAAGTTTGCAAAATCCATTTATTCATGCTGCATTTGCTCCTATTAAAGTGGTAAAAGGAAACAAAGTTTGTTGTCGATGTGAAAAAGTATTTACTGTGCGTCTTTGCCAGTATCGAATGCTGACTCCTAACTGTGTTCAGTTTACAAGAAAAATAGCTGGAAAAAAATTTACTGACCATCCGTCTGTGAATTATCTGAATCTCCTTGACTATACTTCTAAAGCTTACGATTTTTTCCCTCACATAGATACCAGGTGGTACAACAAAGATATTTTTGCACATTTTCTCCCTCTTTTTCAGAGAGATATCAAACATTTCCCTGTTAAACTGCTGCCTATCCTACTGCCAAAGCTTATCACTGCATTGAAATTGCTAGACATGGAAGACAGTTCTACAGTTTCACTAAATTTTTATTTTCAAGTCATTGATGCCATTCTAGAAAAAAAATACCAGGAACCATCTTTGCTAATAAAAATTTGGAAATCTGTATTGATGTCCGAGCGATTCATGGTATGTGCATTTGAAAAACTAACTGATCATCTTCCTAATAGAAGCAATGAAAGATTAAAGTGGGTACTTATCATGGCCAGCTATCTGCAGTTTGATTTTTATGGTGCATGGGTACGAGGCAATAAATTGCGCAACTTTCCCAATTGTCCAGTGTCATCTGCTATGATATCGGGAAATTTCAAAGAAATGAAAACTCTTTTAGATAATGGTTTTCTGAAGAATACTAAGCTCTTTGCAAGCTACAATGTCCTCTTAAGGATTCTGTAAGTTTATTTCTAATTCTAATTAATAGTTATCTAGCCATGTGTATAAAGATTTCATTTTGAGCTTCTATTTTGGATAGTTTCCAATTTTATGTGTTTGGATCAAAATATTGATGCTTTCTTAAGTTATTCATTCAGTAAATTTTTTGAAATATTAAGATTATCTGCCTTGTACTTAAATTGAAATATCCAGATTATGTGATATACCTACTAATTAAATTATTTTTTATGTTATAAATAATTTATATTTCTAACATGAGAATTCTTTCAATTTTGTACCCAAATTTTCATATTTCTTATTCTGTCTTTGAGATTAATATTTTATACCATTTCAGGAAATTTTTATACTTATTAATTCAAAAGATACCACTATCTTTTTTTATTTACTAATTTAAAAAACCTTAATGAGCATGTAGAGGGTGCAAATTGAGCTTTAATTAGGAAGAATTTTAATAGCTATTCTGTATTTTTAATAAATATTTGTTTCTTTTTACTTGTAGCACCTATTTTGATGAACAAATAGTTTGCAGTATAGCTGTAGTAAATGTGGAGTTTATGGTACCCACCTATTTCTCGCCAATTTTTCTTGGTGCAATTTCATGTGCTGTCGCCAAATACTGTTTTGGATGTGCAGTGCACTTTTTATTGCTCTCTTGCACATGCATCACCTGAAAAGGAGAGATTGGGCACGCAATGCTTGCAGCATTTTAAGTGTGTACTGGGCAAATTTTTTAACTTAAAAAAACACCAGCGGTTTCGCTTTCAGCATAACAGGAAACTAGTAGAGCTTCGCTTTATCATTGAACATTAAGAATCTAGGTTTTTTAAAAAATTCTGAAAACGAGAATTTCCACATGTAATGCCTGTGGCATTTCAAGCATATACTGGGCAAATTTTTAAAAGTTAAAAACATCAGTGGCTTCGCTTTCAGCATAGCGGAATACTTGTAGCTTCACTTATTCATTGAGAACTGAAAAACACAGAATAAAATACACAGTACTGAACCGATATTCAAACCAAAGAATTCCAAACGATATTTGCACCAGCAAGTTCAAGCGTGATGCTCCCGACAGGCACAGATAAACGAAATCATAATTAACATCGTTAATAACCATTAATTTTCATTTCAGCATTCTAAAATGAATTGCTGACCTTCTTGGGGAGGCTTAAAAGAAAACAATGTATAACCAGAGCTTTGCGTCCTATAAATGAATCACTTTATCATTACAATGAATAGGTACAGATGAATCGGGACTGTGATGAAATGACATATAAATGTAAATGGAGGTATAAATGAGAAACTTATAAACGGTGCTTTATTGTATATTATTATCATGTACAAGTGATATCTTTTATGTATGATATTTCTTCTTGATAAGAATGCTATTCTTTGGTGAATAAAAAAATTGTATTTTTAAAAATATGTTCTTTAAATGCGCTTGTGTCCAACTTTTGTTTATTTTATTATTTGGTTTTTTCAATTGATTATATTATTGCAATTTCAGGGTACGTCTTGATAGTCGCCTTTCCAATCCTTTAGAACGATCTGCATTCGGACAAATGCCTATTGTTCGTGAAGTCTTAATATTCCTTATTGTGAGGCATATTCACAGAGAAGATAATTTATGTTCAGAATTAGATAAATGCTTCTATCTTCTTTGGTCATCAATACCTGATCCAACTATCACAAAGCAGCAACTTATGGCTGAAAAAAGAATTGTGTTTCTAAGATCTCCAGCAAATCAAGATACAGCAGAATTGAAAGAAGAAATGGACACAATTGTCAACTCATATGATAAGATGCTTTTTGGAACTGAAAGAACGCCCCGTTCTCTTTGTCACTTATGCAGATGCTTTATTCGAAGAGCATTATCAGTTTCTGGTAACCTTCCACATGGTGTAGCGCAGCTAGAGATTTCTAAAAATCTCCAATCTTACTTGCTTCTTACAATTCCTCAAGACTTTTTGTAGAAAGAGTTTTATAAAGATTCATAAAGATAGATTTACCATAGAGAGCAATTTTTAGAAGTATTTTTCAAAAATATTTTCTATTTTTGTAAATATTTGCTTATGACACAATTAACCCAAGATGTCATACAATATTGTTCAGTATTGGTAGCAGATGTATTGTTCCTTTTAATACTTTTTCTTCTTTTTTTTGCTTGCTCGCTTTGTGACAAGAAAAAAAAGGAAGGGAGGCTCTTTAAGTAACAACCAAAAGAATTGAGGTACAAAAGTATTGAAATTAAATTTAGAAATAAGGTGTGAAATAAAATGAGTCTTTATTACATCTGTTCCCCATCTTGTATACAATATTGTGAAAGTTGTAAAATATCCTCTTGAACCAAGATATTAGAGGTCTTGTTCAAAGTGAGCAATAGCTCCAAACTATTAAAGTGATCTAAGCATCCTTTCTTTTGATATTGACAATTTTTCAATTTGTGTATATGTTACTGTGAAAGACCGAAACTGGAGAATTTTGACATTCACTGGTGACATTACTATGTGAATGTTGACATTCACCGGTGAAAGTCGACATTCTCCAAATTTCGGTCTTTCACAGTAACATATACAACAAATGCTATAATTTTAGACATAAGTGTTAAACTAGTCATTTTATAACACAGTGATATACATACTTGATTTTGAAACTACTGACAAATTGCTTTTAGTGTTCCTGATGCAATAAGTGACGCATTTAAAAAAAATACATTAATGCATAGTAGATTTTTTAAGACTATTTTTGAAGATTTATTTTGAGTTTTAGGGCTTTTTATCCCTTTCCTTATCTCTTCTATTGTATCTACTAGAAAAACGTTTGATTATTGATATTTATCATACTCTTGAAAATACTTTTTCAATTTAATCAAGTGTTGTATTTAACTTTAAATAAATTTATTTGTCTATTATTTACTTATTATTTTTCTGTGTTTTCATTTCTTTGAAAATCAGGCACATTTTTTAAAAGTTTGTTTAACCGTTTACAGGCCAATGTTCCCAATTGGGAACATTGAATTGAAAATTCATTTAGAAATTAAATATTGTTCATATTGTTTTGAAAATTTTTTAAAATTATAATTGAAAGTAAGCTTGATTTTTTATCTACAAATTATGTTTCGAATATAAAATGGGCAATGTGCATAGATTCTTAAAAATGGGCTTTTTTACAATTTAATTTTTGTGTAGCATAAAAATTAAAAAAAACTATCTAAAATTTCTAAAAATCTGTACACATAGTTAAAAATGTCCATGTTACTAATAATATCTAAAATATTATTATATAAATAAGAAATGCATTTGCTATAATTCATTGAAGTTTCATGTTCCCAACTGGGAACATTAGCCAGTCATGACTATTCTGTGAAAGAAGGAATTTCTCTGACATGAGCTTCCATTGAAAGGAAAATGGAAAGGACAATTATCTTATAATTCAGGAAAGGAAATCCCCTTCTGTTGTTAAAAGGTTAATGCTTTAGTTTTGGCAATACAAAAATTGATTTTTATCTGTAATCTGAGGGGCAGGGAGCCGTTCTGGCTCTGAGTTCGGGGGTATGCTGTGGTGTTATGTTCTGTAATCTGAGGGGTATTTATATGCGTCAGTTAAGTATTTATATATCGCCGGAATGATAATTCTTAGTGGTAGTTTATTCTTATAAACATTTTCATCTCCCAATCCAGCTAATTAAAAGATATTTTCATGCACAGAAGAAAAAGGTATGCATAGAACAACGAAATTCGATTCATAAATATATTTCTGTGCTAAGTGTGGTTTATCAATTGTATAAAATGTGAGAAACTACCATCACAACTTCGCAAAAAGAAATGGTAGCTTATTTTATTTGCAAAATATATTTGTTCAGGGTTCGTACTCCTCCTGAAATTCCTGAAAAACTCCTGAATTTTGCTTTTTTTCCTAAGGGCCCTGAAAACTCCTGAAAATTGTGTTTTTTATCCTGATACTTCTTTTGTCTCCTGAGAAATTACAATCGACGAGCAAAAGATAAAATTATGATGAAACATAAAAATATGACGTTTCCGTTTTTCTTTTTTGATAGAAAGTTGCTGGAATCCGGAATTCTTATTTCTGACCTTACTTAGCGCCGAAAGAGTCTACCGTGCATGCGCTAAGCCACCGCAATCAGGAAAGATAGGAGAATTGATATTTATACTTTTTTGCCAATTTTATAAAAATTGTCCACACTAGCCCCTTTTCCTCTACGATTGATTTTTTTACGTTATCTCCTGAGTTTTCGGTACTGTACTCCTGAAAAACTCCTTAGAAACTCCTGAATTTTACTATCATATATACAGTATGGACCCTGTTTGTTGTTTCTGGATGGCTATTGCATACCACAACTCACGGCAATCATAACCAACTTACTCATCTGGAAATTCATCTAAAAGTCATAATTATCCTTTTACGAACTGTGGCAAAAATTGATGTACCTCAAACATGACCAAAAGTTACTGGTTGTATATAGCGGCTGAAAAGTGATAGTCATTACCTTATTGTAACAACTCGGATAAATATACATAATATGGAGAAAGTACAAGATTACAGTATAATAAGGGCAAAAAAAATTTATGCATTTATCAAGTATTTATTTGAACCATTTGGTATTGCATTTGAACTTCTTCCCAGAGTTCCCCCCATTCTTCCCATTATAAAGTTTCATTTCTTATATTTTTATTGTTTAAAATATAATTTTTATTCATTTAAAATCATAGAATTCATATCTATGCTTAGTTATAAAAATATTTTTTACGATACTTTGCTTATATATATATGAAAAAAATTCAGTCTGATCATCACTGTTACCAATGTTCCCAATTGGGAACATTATGAAAAATATACATAAAAATCTTTTATTCATATTTTAATGATTTATATCTTAAAACTAAAGCATTAGAAGGTGAAATATGCAAAAAAGTAATTAAAAATTAACCCGGATCTGAATTCGGTCTGTAAACGGTTAATGTCATACATTTAAGTATCTGCATGGGACAATTTTGTTAATGCATCAACATTTAGCTTGTTGTAAAGCCATGTTATAATTATGAAAAAAAAAAATGTACAACATAACCAACCAAAATAACAAAACCTTATTCAACATAGACCAAATAAGGTGCAAGCGTTAATTGAATTTTTATATCCTTTCTTGACAAATTATTAATGATTTTGTTCCTAGTTTAAAAATTCAATCTTCAGATTTTGGCAAACTGAAATTTAAAATCTTTAATAACCCTCTGACTGCTCAATTTCCTTAACAAAATTGCTTCAAAAACTGTTTTTTTTTTTTTTTTTGTCAGATGTTTGAAGTCTACATATATTTAGCGAACTTCGTGCAAATATATGAAATTTAGTGGACAACTAACCCCATCTGTTGACCAAAACATGATTAAAAGTCTAAAACTGTGCAAAATGCATTCAGGGTTCGTACGCGTCCTTACTTTTACATGTAGTCCTTAAAAGTCCTTACTTTTACATGTAGTCCTTAAAAGTCCTTACTTTTACATATAGTCCTTAAAAGACCTTACAAATCCTTATTTTTATGCCCCATTTTTAAAAAGTCTGAAAGTCCTTACTTTTTACTCTGCCATTATTAAAAAATTTAAAATTTCACTGATTATCGTTTTTCGAATTCCTCCTTCGCGGCAGCTCTAATCTCGGTCGACGTGGCTCTCTCGGAATGGAGGGATGACACTGCTCGCATTCTACTAATCCATATCCATCGCATACACTTTAGGAAATAAGGGAGGAGTTACAGATGGCCTTTATTGGTCCATGGTTCCATAGGATTGATTGTCAAAAATGCGGTTACCATTTTTAGAACAGTATCAAAGTGATGAACCTTTACTTCCATTTTTTGCCAGTGAAGTATTAAAACTTGTTAATGATTGCATTCAACATTTCAAAATTTTGAAACCAGAGAATGAAAGAATTGAGAAACCTGAGACTTTATGCAAATTCAACTTCAGTGACCCAAACTTGTATAATGATAAAAGTTAAGTGTATTTAGGATTTGCTGCAGAGAAACTAATAAAAGAAAAGATAA
Organism: Araneus ventricosus; assembly: GCA_013235015.1. Lineage (NCBI taxonomy): Eukaryota > Metazoa > Arthropoda > Arachnida > Araneae > Araneidae > Araneus > Araneus ventricosus. Next base: position 129,703 of record BGPR01003274.1, on the reverse strand, counting down.
AAAATAAGGAATTAGCAGACAAGGATGTTTTCACACTCAGAGAGGATAGTCGGAAAAACATCATAACAATGATAAAACATTTCATGCATAAATGTCCTGTGAATAACGCACTAGTAAGACCTGCGATTTGCATTGATCCACGAGTAATGGCTGGATATCCCGAAAAAGCACAGGAAAAAATGAAAAAGGTATTGATTGTATTGTCGCAAAATAAACGTATTATGGGAAAAGATTGCGACGAAATTTTGTTACTCTATGCAGATTTTCTGTTAAATATTGTAAAGCCAAATTCATTTGAATTTACTTCTTTCAATCCAAAGAGTGATTCCCTTGATAATTTTTTACAAACTTATTTTAGCAATAATCATTATGAAAAAGTTTGTAAGATTATCAAAATGGTATTAATACTGTCACATGGACAATGAGGTTTTTCGGTGAACAAGGCCCTGGAAATAGAAAATTTAAAAGACGCTTCATATATTTTCCAGCGTGTAAATCATGAATTTATTAAGCTGTCTGGGGTTATTTATGACTTAAAAATTACTGAAGAAATGAGGACGGCTGCCACCTCAGTTAGAGCAAAATGCATGCAGTATTTAGAAAGTGAAAGATCCAAAGAAAAGACTGAAACAAAACAACTGAAACGAAAAGCTCTAGAGGAGGAAATAGATTTTTTAAAACAAAAGAAAATGTTCCTCCAAACGGACATGCACCAAACAAATGAGAAAGCAAAGGATTTAGCTAATGAGGCTGAAAAGTCAAAGGACATAAATTTATTTATTCAATCGCATAAACTAAGAAAAACAATTTCTGAAAAAGAAATTAAAATAAATACCTTGGATGTAAAATTGAATGAAAAAAGTTTGGAATTAAAAGATATTTAATTTGATTACCAGTTTCATGGGTTTTTTTCATCAATTTATTAACTCATATTTTTAGGAGTTTGGTTGTGTTAAATTTGTAATGTATCTTCTATGTTTTATATTATAATTTATTATATAATAGGTTGAATTTGCAAAAATGAGACATTTTATTTAAAAATGTGTGCGACAATTCGTTAAGTTTATTCAATTTAGAGGTCCTTATTTTTTGGTTTTTTTTAGTCCTTAAAAGTCCTTGATAGTCCTTGATTTTCTTTTAAGGAAATGTGTACGAACCCTGGCATTATTGAATGGTTAAAATTGAAACAGCGAGATACGCTTTTAAATCGAAGTAACAAGCACATGCCTGGGGATATTGTGGGATGAGCAAATTTTGCTACATATTTGTTGCCCTTGGAAATTGTGGAATAAGCAATTGGAGGATTAAGATTAGCAACTTACTAGAGAAACAGAAATGCATCTGCTCCCTCTCTTTCTTGAGTCATTATAAGATCTATGTTGGTATATATTCTTGCCTTCCCTAGTTCCAAAAAAATTTAAAAGTAGGCCAAAATTTCATTCACCACTCAACTGAGTTATAGCATTCTGGCCCGGGGCCCCTCAGGAGCAGGACGCAATTGAGAGCAATTGGTCCAATCGGCTGAAGGTCGACCCTGCTTCAAAGAGTGCAAATTCTATCTCGTTCATCCCCATATAGCAATTTTAGTTTGCAGCAATCTTGCTACAAATTTGACACAGCAAGAGTGCAAGCTTGAAACAAGTTAACGCAAACGAGTTGGTCACCACGCATCAAACTTATTGCAAAAACAGAGAATGAAGACAACCTCGGATTCGAACCCCCGACATCTCGCTTCCTAAACCTGTCGTCCTAACCACTCAGCCAGCTAGACTCTGATGAGGTGAAGATATATTGCACTAATAAATCGTGCATACGATTTATTTTAAACTGTTTTTTTGATTTCATTAATTTTTAAAAATTTTGTGTTGAGAATATGATTTGAAGTCAAAGAGAGAGAGAGCGATTTTCTCTAATAACAACGTTTTGCTAGTAGAATAAATTATGAAATTAGGTTTCAAAAGTAATTACTTTTAAAATGGGACAAAATGTAAGTTATAAATTTTCAACAAACATTGACTGTTTTTTAGGTTTAATTTTGTTTATGAACGTTAAAATTTCAGCATTAAGAAAAAAGGGGTATAAAGTGCGAGTTCTATATTTAGTTAAAAGATGGAAAATGTTTCAAAATTTTTTTAAAAGTTAATTTTTTTTTTACAAATTATCATTGATTTATTGAATTAATAAAAAGAAGGACGATCTAGGAGAGGCTATTAAAAATCGGATGTTTTTTGAAACAGCGACAAAGATTAAGTGTGCTGTATCATCTTTGCAGCAAACTTGTTTTGCAATCGTGGTGTGAAGTTTGTTATAACAATGCCACAGCAAACTTGTTTTGAAAGTGGGTTGGTCGATTATGCTTTGTTACTTTGCAGGAAGTTTGCTGCAAAATTGCCATATCAAGTTTGTCATGACAAGCTAATATCAAGAAAAATCAAATTTGCTGCAAGTGTATATGCTATCTGGGTCGACGGATTAACCCTCTGACCAGTGGCGTACTGGCGAGGTTGCCATCTTGCCCGATGGCAAGTGGGCCCCTTAAACAGAAGACAATTTGAGCCCCCAGAAAGTGTAGGAGAGAAAAAAAAGACATCTTTCTCTATCGTAAGCTTTTCTAAAGCAATTAAATAAAATAGCCCTGTACCCAAGGAAATGTTTTGGAGATTTATTGCCGTCTTAATTCGACCAGCCGAACAGCGGGTGGTCGAATACCGACCCAAGACGCATACGCATATACAACTGCCCATAGAAACTGTACTGAGGTCTCTGTCCAGTCCACTTTCTTTGACCTTCCAATCATTTACAGATGTTCTTCAGCATGTTGCAGCCATCGCACAAACCCTCAGGCTATTGGAACAGGGTAGCTTTTCGGTGCAAAGTCGAACCGCAATACCCTGGTTTCGGAAGCCCCCGGAAAAACGGAAGGAATTGCATCCCTTTGTGCAGAAAGTGTGCGGTTCTTGTGAGAGATGGCTATAAGAGGTGCTTTTTTTATTTCATTTTATAGTTTAATTTTACTATCATAAATCTTACAAACAAGGGAACTCGCCTGTAAGAAAAGGTTTTCTTGGCTAAAACTGTGACTAGGACACTAAGGGGTCTATTCTGGTACTGATTTGGGGTGGGAGACGTCACCTTTTTCCGTTCGGTGGCCGGGAAAAAGTGACGTCTCTAACTTCTCAGAGCTCTAGGAAAACTAAATGACATCTATGAAAAGACGACACTCACGAATTTCTTTATGCGTTGAGGGGAGGGCGTTTAGAAGTGTAAAGGGATTTCGTTTAAAGAGGGCCTCAGTCTTATTGGTCTTTCTTTCACGGAAAATAATTGGCGAGAAAAGTGTTATTTCTGCTTTTAGTCGTAAGAAAGTAAAGACACACACACATATGTAGTGTATCTTGCAAAAGGAAAGAAAAAAAAAGAGGTAAGCTGAAACTATCATTTCTCTATTTTTACATTGCTTTTGTAGTATTAAACACTAGCCGCATTCGGCTACCAACCGACTCGTCCATCTTATTAATTGTCTTAATTTGATTATATTAACAAACTAAATTCGCCAACTTATTTAATTTTTGTTAAGTTAAAAGTATTAATTGCTACAAAAGACCGAGAAAGAAATTAGTTGTGCAAAGAAAAAAAAGAAGAAAAAAACAGTAGATAGGAAATGTATTAGCATTTGAGATAAATTTTAATGCAGTATGTTTTTGTGTCTCATGAAACCAATGACATAAGTCTTTACATTCCACTGTTAAAAAAGTCTAAAAAACACGAGATTCAATGAAAATTATTTTTTGAAATTTTGCATAATTATAATCTACAATTATTGCGCATTATTAAGCTTATTATAAAGTGAAAATTTAACCTCATCATATCAAATAAATGAATTGCATAACCTCCAAGAAGATTATCTCGTCTTAAGTGGAAAGATGAGCTTATGTTATCGTTAAAAAGTAAATTTATTAAAATAGCATAGAAAATCTATCAAAAACTAAATTTATTTGAAGTAACGAAGAAAGAAAGAAAAAGACTGGACTTAAAGAAAGAAAGAAAAAGACTGGACTTAAAGAAAAGAAAAAAAAAAAAAAACTGGCGAAACAATGAAAATGGACTGCATTTTAATACAACAAAAGAAGTTTTTTACATTATAAGGATGTATTTTGTACAAATCTATAGTTTTACTCGATCTTTATGAAATTTGGCACACATGCTCTTCAAAAGAAGATGAAAATAACTGTCAACCTTTTAAAGTCCAAAAGTAAATTAAAATTTCAGTTACTTTAAAATTAAGCAAGATTTTGGCGTGTTTTCGCAATATTTTCAAAAAATACTATCTAACAAAATGATTTTTGAATTACTTATAATTAAAAAATATCTTTTTAATGATACCAGTTTAGTTACAAATTACTGAAACATTATCAGTACAAATTACTAAACTCTAAATCATCCAAAGAAGTTTGTTTTAAAAGTTCTTGGCTTTTTCAACAGATGCTCTACTAATGGCCACATTTCTCCTTCATACTTTGTCGCTAAAACCGTATACGAAATATTTAACTTCCGGAATTTAACATAAAATAACTTTAATCATAATTTCGCTATTTTAAACGTAGAAAAGTAAGCGGTGTTAAAAGGGATTTATTTTAAAGACGCGGAAAAACTAAATATATAATAAAAAATTAAATTGAATACATAATTATTAAATATTATAGATTTAAATTAATATAATTAAATATAAAAAAATTAAAAATTAAATAAAAAATAATATATATCTGAATTAATATCATGATTGTAGATATGTGTGGACCCTCACTGACTCCTGGCAACCACTGTTTTCAGACCCAGTCCGCCACTGCCTCTGACTACGTATCCTGCGATTTTCGCGGGTTGGAAGCAAGTCTATTTTCTGCTGCATTTTGCAATTTCCAAAGGCTCATGTGTTTACTTAGTACTTTTATAGCGTTGGTTCTACTAAAGCTTTGCATCTAAATTACAACTCGCTTGGCTCAGCGGTGTTTGAAAACGTTGCATCTAAATAGTGATTTTAAAAAATTACACAGTCAGATGGTTAAGTTGGACAGCCATGTGGCAAAGTAAACAACCTTCTCCTAGGGAGCGATCAATTACCTAAGGGGTCTATTCTGATACCCACAGTTTGGGGATTTAGGAGACGTCACTTTTCAGCCGTTAACAACGGAAAGGACGTCTTCTTCAGGCTAGAACTCGTCTAAGAGGAAAATGCCGCTAGTTGAAAAGAATCCATTGGCCAATATTTATCGGTTCATTAAGACTCTTTCAGTAATCCGCCAACCAACAGACACCGCGAGGTAGCGGTTGTCGGTGATCGGCCTAAGATGATGAAATTCAAAGCTTTATGACTTATAGTAAATTTTAGTGAAGTCGAACCTAAAATCGAGCCTATCTTCCGACCCGGTTTTTGGATTTTAAAAAAAATAGCCGGTTTAAACAGAGGCAACCCCCTCCCCCCCAAAAAAAACCCCCTGTTAACCGAAACAAAATAAACCCCGGTTTTTCGGTTTAAACTAGTTCGGTTTTCCCATCCCTAGTGGAAAAGTTGGAGAGGGAATTGCCGTTCAGGTATCATCCTCCTGACCACGGTTTAAAAAAATGAAGAAGGTCCCAAAAAAAGCTCCCGTGTTGCTTCAAAAAGGGACGTTAATATAACTAAACTTAACTAAGATTTTTCAGTATATTTGCATATGCTTCTTCAGGGTTCGAATCCAAATATCTGTTCTTCTTATGATTTTTTTTAACCATCATGCCTTCTGAGCGACCATCTTGCACAAATTCTATGGAAGAAGAGTACGAAAAGTGAGCTGAGGCTGCATCTTTGTCCTGAAGGGAAAATACTATTAGTCAGTTTCCATTTTTGAAATTCTGTGCTCGAGTTGTTCTGTCAACATCAAAAGGCATCTGCAATTAACGTAGTGTTTAAAATGCCTTCGATACGGTTGAGTTTAATCTTATACAGAGTGTGTTAGTTCCCATGTAGAGAGTAGATAATATAGTTGCTCTCTTTTTGTGTTTTGGGACCACGATGGATCTTGGACATTCGAGTTCTTCGGTTAACAAGGCAAGTTATTTTACTCATTCATTTTTGCATAACTATGGCCATAATTTTTTTCAGTGAATTGGTCTCTGTTTTTTGAAGATAGTAGTTGTTATGGTAAGCATCCAATTTTTGGTATATGTAAAAGGTTGGAAGTCATTTCTAAAGGAAAATTTCAAAAATTCATTTTTTCTATTGGAAGTTGCATATATTAAAAAAACGTAAAGGTTATTAAATAATTTGTACTATTGTATTAAACATTTATGGTGCATGTTGTACTATCGTATTTATATTTTGTATATAATTGGAAAATATTTGACACAAAACTGTAATTGAGTTGGGTAAGATTATTTTACCAAGGGATAACTAGTTTAAGTCTTTGTTAGTAGCAGTATCTAATCGATACGTTTGACATATTAGGTTAATCCATTTTCTGTTGTGTTTTAGTGTTTCCACATTACACTTTGAATTTTTCTTACTGAATACTTGTATACATTTCCAATAGGCCTAATTCCCAGATAGCAAAGAAAGCTTGCCTAAAAGGTTTTGGAAACAAGGGTAAAGGGTTGTCACAAAGGTTTCCATAACAAGGGTTGAACCTTTGGACAAGGTAGCGGAAAGGTTCGCTAGTGAACAAGGTTTTCTGTAAGGCTTTTAGTACGATTTCCCCAAGCTTTTATTATAAGCTTGTTTCAGTCCTTTCAAATGGTTACTAAGAGCCCTCCTTCTGCGGACAAAATAGAAGACCTCCTACAGAGGGGTCCAACCCCCTTTTTTATCCACCTTCTTCTGACGTCATCTTAGAGTTATCTGGAATGTCAATTAATTAGATCAATTAGGAATCTTAATTAATCGGCGCTTAATAATTTAAATTAATCTAATTTTTAATTGAACTTGTACGATTTAGTTGTAGATTGTGACAAAACTTCAAAGTACTCCATGCCGGAATCAAACCCGCGTTCGTAGAGTTACAAGGCAGACGCAGTAACCATTATACCGGACGGGGCTACACACGATGGGACAGGTGGTTTATAAAAAGTTTCCCTACGTCAATTTTGCGGGAATGGTTTCCGAAACGGTTTGCGCGGAAATACTTTCGCGGACATGTCGTTCAAACCTTGTCGGTGAGGTAGTTCATAAAAAGCTTTCCTATGCAAACCTTGCGACAATGGTTTCCGAAACGGTTTGCGCTGAAATGCTTTCGCGGACTGCCTATGGAAAGTGAAATGGCAACCTTTCCGTAAACTTTTTTGCCATCTGGGTTATTATAGTTATAAAGTAAAAATTATTAAAACGGATAGACATATTATTGAGTAGATTATGTGTCCGTGAAATACTTTGCGACCATTTAAGGATGAAAATTATTGCGACTAATGGAGGATTAAACTAAAATAGAGTTTTTCATTTTGCTGAAACCCAACTGTAATGAATCAACTGTAACTTGTAATGTGTTTTTATAGTACTTTTGCATTGAAAAGCATAATATTTAGAACACTTTTCACCGAAGATGATGGGATTGTTATGGTTTATATGCTCGTTCTTTGGGTACTTTATTTCAAACGATCTTGGATTCCAACTTGAAAGTTGGAATTCACCGAAAATGAAGAGTTTTATTATGTTCAATCTTGCATTGTAATAAGTTAACCGTTATTTAAAACAAATGAAATTATTTGAAACGATTTACAACTGAATTTTGCATAGGATTACCAGTTCAAAATGTCTAATTTCACAAATTATTTCCACAGAATCATCTGATACTTGAAAATATATGAAAGAATTTGTATTTTTTTTCTTTCGTTTTCCTGCATTTGAATGTTTTTACTTCAGTAACTAAATTTGGTATTTAAAATGTAATTTCTCTGAACACAAGCGCACACCTTGAATCCAATTCTCTCGCACGGATGCGAATACTTACGATATATACGACTTTCTTATTTAAATCCTTGAAACTTGTGTAATTACCCAAAAAACTAATAAATTAAAAAATTGTGTCAACCCAATTATTATAAAATGGTTTGAATTTTACATGCTTATTTGGGTAAGAGAAAAAGATTCCAGAGGTTTCTGGAAATTACGGAATACTGGAAAAGCGGCACTATTTATGAATTTTCTAAAACAATTTACTGTCCTACCGCCAGGAGAAAAACCCTGGACAGGGTTACCGCAAGTAGACGAGTCGAAGAAAGGAGGTAAACGGATGTAAAATCAACCGCAACATTTGGCGACCAAAGCCCACTTCGTTAGGCGAGAATTCGTTTTCGACCGTAGTACAAAGCGAAACGAGAGACTTCCGTCGGTTCTTTCTGCGCCAAATGAAAGAAAGCCTTTTCTTTCACCCCCAAAATGCAGTGGAATATCCTGTTTCCATGACGCCCGCCAAAGGTATGTCTGGTGTCTAGGGTTTTTCTCTTGGCAGTAATACAGCACTCCCCCTGCCCTTTTAAGGATTTTCGAGAATGGAACTGGAAAGGTGTTACGGGAAAGTTTTAGTGACATCTCCCAGGTGGCCAATCAGGGACGGTGTATGGTTGAGATGACAGTCGTAAATGGGAGGTGGGGCGGAAGAACTGTTAATGTAAAAAGAACCGACAGGAGGTTACAAGAGTCTGGGGAGACGACCACTAAAATAGTATGTGGCAAATCACCTTGAGGGATTAAAGGTTCGCATTTTTTTTTTTTTGAACTACAGTAATCTAAACTGCTACTTGAATGAGTTATGTTACTCGGGACATTTAGAAAACTAAATTGTTTACTGAATATCGATATGGAGATAATCGACACCTCGACGGTTGAAGTGCATTAACCCTCTGTGTAATTTTTTAAAATCGCTATTTAGATGCAATGTTTGCAAACCTGTTCAAATACCGTCAAGCCAAGCGAGTTGCTATTCATATGAAAAGCTTTGCTAGTATAATATGATCCAACGTTATAAAAGTAACAAGTAAACCTATGAAAGTCGCAGGATGCATCAGGAAATAGACTGACTTCGGAAATCGGGAGATAAGTAGTTGGAGGGCTAATCTGAACTTCTACGTGGATAAGGTATACATTGTGCAAACATATTATTTGGTAACTATTTTTTCGTGTTCATTGTCGCTACTCTCTGGGATTTAATCTGGTTTATATTTAATGTCTTTATATAAATAAAACTACTAATACATTCTATTATAATTACCTCCCTTTATTAATGAGTTTTAATTGCATTTGTATTACATTAATTGCATAATTATTAGATAAAACGAAAGCTGGATTATGACAATGCTTAAAATACCCTTTCTATTAAAGCTAAACAATTTTGTCTGTGACCACTTTTGTGGTATATTTATGCAACGTAGTGTTTTGTGCATTTAGGTATTTTGCTGTGTGATTTCTGCATTAATTTAAAGTGATGTTCATAACTTCAATTTTCTTCTGAAAACGAATGTATTTTTTTCTAGTGTTATTGAATATCTTTTGAATAACTATTTTTATGTTTATATATAAATATAATTGAGTTATATAAGTAGTTGGTTTACTCATTTATCTGTAAAAAACGGCCGATATCGGTATATAGTAAGAGAATAAAATATGGCACTAGTGTTCAGTCGCATCGACTTGTCTGAAATGTTATATTAATTGTAAAGTTTCAATGAATAAAATGCTGGTAATTTTTTTGAGCGCAAAAGAAAACTCGTTCGCCTAATTATAGAATTTTCTTGACACTGAAAGTTGTAATTAAGCCATTAGTAGCAGATTTTAAAAAAAACCATTACCATTATTACCACAGTAGTTGTCTTTAATGTAAATAAACACCCAAAACATACGGATATCTAATTAGGCGATAAAAGAATTAGCTTGTTTAGGTAGTTATGTCGCATTAAAACAAGGGTTCCCAACCTGTGGTATGCGTACCCTGGGGGTACGCTAACTCGAAGTCGGTAATGGTGGACACAAGAAAACAAAGGGTTAAAAATGTTACAGAATTGTTTCCCCAGTGCGTGTAAAAATAAAAGCGAAAATTGTGAAGTCCTAAACCTACCCTCAAAATAAGAAAAGAAGTGTAATTTTTAGCCATCTTCATAAGCGATGCGAAGTTAATGCGAAACTATTACAATGCTGATTTCATCCGTTGAACTAATACTATTGTAAAATTAGAATAAAGCATAAAATCAAAAATTAGACCTGCAAATGTTATAAATTCCAGTCATTTGGCTTTGAAGCTTACCTAGGCCCTTAACATTGATAAAAACTGATTTGTATAGACGGATGGTTAAAGGGGAGGGGTATGACAGTAAGGGTACGCCAAAATAAAGACTAATCAAGGGGTACGCGAGAGAAGAAAGGTTGGGAACCCCTGCATTAAAAGAAACCAACCTCCACGAAAGAGGAAATGATGGTTATTAAATCGGTTAACCTTTAGCGCTCCGTTGGCTTCGCTAAGGGAACGACATAGAGTTGAATGCATACTTTACCCTCAAACTGCATATAACTTTTTATTCAAACCCTTTAGACAGGATTTTACCGAGATCGTTACTAATTTTTTTCGTTACCAATCAAAGTAATTGCGCAGTCTTTTAAGGAATTTAACCTTCGGTATGCAAAGTACAATACGCATCTAATTAGTTTTTGGAGCTCTAAAGGTCGACTTTTTTCACGCGAAATTTTCTTAAGTAGATTAATTTTTAAGATCGAATTTTTATTTACCGAATTTTTAAAAAATCTGAACCATTGTGTGACAAAGCATAGACAAGCATTGCACTTAATACCGCTGCATACGACGTGTTTGACTTATGCATCGAATAACAGAATTTTAACATGTTACGCTGGATGCCATGCAATATGCTGTAAATTGCGTGATGCTATAATCGTTCAAAATGTTCTACAGCTCTGACCTTTGAACCTGTAGCTACCAGATTTGACAGTAGTTTCTTCTCGGCTATTAGGTGCTCAGTAACAAAGAACTTGTCAGAAATTAGATTTTTAATTAAAAATCAAATTTTGAACGTTTTTCCTCAATAACTTCGGAGCATATTATTGCACAAAACAATTTTTATACCACTTTAAAATTCAAAAAATTAGCTTTTCGCTGATGCCAATTTTGATTCCGTGTAATTTTTGCTTATTTTAATAAATTTTTAGAAATATTTTGAAGTATATTTTAAAACAATACTTTTCATGGCTTTCGTTTACATGCGTTGCGAAAATAATAAATGCATTTTTTGTGTGCACTTTATAATTACTATAATTCAGAGTAAATTTTTAAAAATAATGCAAAGACTGACGAAGCAAGCCTATCCCATTATTATGATACCAGGTTTGAGACTAGAGGGTTTGAATTTGTCTTTAATATTTTAATTTGCAAGACCAAGCAGCGATTAATTTTAAAGACAATCACATACACGATTAAGTATCTTGGGTGTCTCTTATATTGATTAAAATTACGAATCGTCTCGAATAGAATGCGCCATTTATTGGGAGGTTCACCCTTTAACTGGTTTGCCAGCGCGCCATCGAATTATTGCAATTTTAAATTTAGTTAAGTCATTCAAAGACGCTATAATTCGATACAAAAATTACGTGGAATCTAGAACCATTACAACTGTCCTTCAGGTTCTCAAATGAATTAAAATGACCACTCGCCCCCAAAATAAGTGTAATTAGATAGTTGAGAAAACAAACCAGTTAAGGGGTTAAATAAATTCATGTGTCAGAGGGTTAGCGCGAGCTCGCATCTTATATAGAAAATGTCAGACATTGATCAAAAATTGAAATTTTTCCCTGTCGACCTTTGAAACTCTCTAAACCCTTTGTGTGAGTGCGTCGAGTTGGGTTAAAAAAATTGACAGTTTAAAAACTTGATGTTGAAAGATTTCAACTTCTTTTGGTTTAAAATGTTGTCAATCATTTTGATAACGAACTTTTTATGTCTATCCATTGCCCGGTAAAACCTCGTATGTTTGTACTAAATTTGCCTATTCTGTGCCAATTGTAGCATTTTCAGTTAAATATATTCTTTAAAAATTAGTGACTGAGTATACAGAAACATGCTTCCATTTAAAATCTTCGCAGTAATTAACAGAATCTCTTCTTTTCAGTTCCAGTAGCTCGCAGAAAGATGGTGCAGTATGAAGTGGGACCAGACTTTTAAATGTTTCTACACAGCATTCAAGTGAAGACGCTAGTACCGCTTCGAGACACGAGAATGACGTCGTCGAAAGATGTTCCAGTATCTCGTAGAAAGATGGTGCATTATGAAGCGAGACCAGACATCTAAATGCTTCTGCTCAGCATTCAAGTAAATATCCTAGTGTCGTTCAAAACAAGAGACTAACGTCGTCGATTGACATGATATTCCAGAGAGTTGTCGGTTCGGAAGTCAGTATTGGATGCAAGATGCCTGTACAAAAGAACATCGATGTTTTCATAACGCCATTGTGCCAATTTATCGGCGATGTCTCGGGAAACATTCTACATGATTTCTCCTCAGTCACAGTGGAACACATCAAGTAAGACGGCTTAATTTTGGAATTATTGTCGATTCGTAATTCACTGTCGAAACTTTTAAATAGTTTTAAGATATTTAAAAATGTCTGAAATGGGTTGAGAATTGATGGAATGATCTAAGTATTGGCTGAAAGGAATGGGAAATAACAACCGGACACCATTACAGTTTAAATGTCAATATTTCTCATGCAATCTGTAACCTTACCGCTTTGGCGAATTTTCGAGGTTAATTTAAATTTGCCGCTAGATTAATTTAAGGATTTCCTTTACGGTACCTTCAGTCGTCGTTTGTAATTTCTGCAATTGGCAACTAATTGCTTTCGTCTAATAAACATTAATGCACGTTTGTTCAAAGCTTTTCAGTTAAGCCCAGCATAATTTGATTTCGGAACATTTTTAATACATCTGAAATACTAAACTTGTCACACTTGCAAATCAAGGAGCTTCATCCCAACTATGGTTCTGCCGAATTACTGATTTCGTTCGATTCAAACTTAAAGGAAATTTGATGTATGCATTCAGAACACGTTGAGATTCGAATTTCAGGGTACAAAAATGTGTGAAAAAGTCCTGGTTGTACAAAAAAATTGTTTATGAATTGATATAGATAGTTTTGTTTTAAGGCTGTTCTATATCTGGCGTTGCGTCAGATAAAGGCCATGTGATGCAATATGCTTCGGCATACATGGGGAGGTTAATAAAACCCAAGGCAGGTTAAAGTAACGAGGCTCACCTGACAGGAATAAATTTTGCATTTTAAAGCGGAGAAAATTCCGATTCTGTGAAAGAATTGGCTATAATGAGATGCTCCAAAACATCGTGAAAAGACATTTCAGGTAAAGTTTACTTAATCAGCCACTTGAAGAATTCTCCCCTCGATTTTCTCGTATACTTACACAATACAGAGTTTTTAATTTCATATTTGTAGTTAAAAGAATAGAATAAGCATTTTGGGTGTCTTCCTGTTGACCTATTGGATCCAATTTTCGACACTAATGTACAGTTTTCGTGACAAGATCATACACCAAATTTTTATTTATCTACCTTGTTATGCTGGAGCTATCGTATTCACATACACACGAACAGATAGTCTATCCGTTCATGAATTTAGTCCACAATTTGACAAATATTTCGGGTATAAACGATCGTAAACTAAAATTCACTCATTTAGCTAGGAACATTCGTGTTACCGCGATCATATAGAAACGAATAAACAAATTGACAGTCAATCCACCGAAAGATGGGTTCTAAGTGTGATACAGATCTAAAATTTTAGTAATAAAACTATGCCACAAATTCCATGCTTCTAGCGCTTTGCATTGTTGAGTTATCGTGCTCATATGCACAGGGACAGGTTGCGCAGTCTTTATACCAAATTTTTCAAATTCCATCCGTCTAGATTGTTAAGTTTTCGAATTATCGTCTTGCATCAGACATACATAATTCCAAAATTGTTATTTGCGATCCCGGAAGATCTAAAACTTGGAGATTCATTGAAATGTGAGGTAGAATTTTGTGACTATTACAATACATTCTGTGCACTTCGTATAGGAGAAAGTAAAGAAGAAATTATCACAGTTCCAGATAGTAAGATGAATTAAAAGGTTAAGCTAAACCAATTGTTTCTGGAGTTTCCGCAGTTAGGAAAAGAATTGAAGACGCGGATAGTTTCTAGAGATAAATTTTCCAGTGTCGGTCTCAGGATGAGCGAGTATCATATTCTAAAAAAAATAGGAAAATTCTAAGAAATCTACAAATCATTTTATGTGAAATGTTAAATTCTATCGATATTGTGATTTTGTATCCAACTTAGTCCCAAAAAGTTTTAGAAAACTATTCCTCCGAGACGGGTACCACAAGCTACTCGCTTATCCCATTCGAGGATCTTGTGCCAGGGAAAGTCACATCAAATCAAATCAAACCACAAGCTACTCCGAAATTTGAATTTCGCATCTCGACCGGAATTGACTGAATATCATTAATTGCCAAATATTTTGACAGCTTCGAGAACTTGCAATAACTGTAACTCATTGCAATCAAAGTCGGTCATAATTATTCGTAATTATCAATTACTTATTTAAAATTTAGGTTCTTCGTTGTATTATCCCCAATTTAATTGTCTGAACGTTTCAGTCGATTTTTAACCAGTTCCGGCTTGAATTAATTTAACTTTAACTAAATTTTGGAAACTTAAATTTGAAATTTAAACTCTCAGTATATCAGTTTTTGCAACTGACGGACATTTGATGTAGTCGAAAATTGCCAAATCAACAGAAATAGGGTTCCTAATCTTCGTAACATTTGCCTTTGTCGATTAATCCTTTCGGAAGGCTTGGCTTTGTGCTGCAAAAACAGGCTTAGAACGGCTATATGTCGAATCGAGAAAAGATTAACCCCTTGGCATACGATTTTATTTAACCTCCTAATAAGATGCCACCACCCATTTGGGATATATATTTCAATCTATATATATATATATATATATATATATATATATATAATATAAGATGGTAAAGGATACTTGAGACATTTAAGCGTTTCCAGGTGATTTTTGTATTTAAAATTATTTGTTACGTTGACCTAAATACGGTTTTAAATAGAGAGAATTCTGTAATTCGATGCACGTGTCAGGCTCGTCATTGTAAGCGAAGGGGGTTAAGATTAACAGATTTTTGGAATTGGCACGAAGTTGTGAAATCTCGAATGCTTTTGAACAGATTTTGCATCCTACGCTTTTAACTATTTTCCGATTCAAATCAACGTGTCAACATGTATTCGTTTATTTATTCAGATACGAGATTAAAACACTCGGTCTTCCTCACAATTAAACTTTTCATTGGCAGAAAAAGAGGAGCGAATTCGATCTGGAAGAAAACTTTCAAAAATGAGACTTAAAGTGACAATGTACATTTTAAACTAGAATAAAAGAGTGGTTTTCGGACCAAGGAAACATTTATCACTATCCTTTGATACTAGAGTCGGATTAGTTTTTCATTGAGGTGCCTTGTCATGAATAAAACCTTTCCGGCAGTATGCGAGGCCTTTTTTTTGGGCACGGTTTGCGAAATTGTATTTTGTTACCGAAATGCTAAGATAGTCTCTGTATCCTGTTGTCTGAGACTATCATGGGCTGAAAACTATAAAATGTTTAACCAAATCTGTCCATCACTAGCTGATAAGCCATTTCAACTGAAGATTTAGGGTCCCTTGTAAATAGCGCTACATGGAAATTCATACGTTGATAGATGAGAAAAATTATAGATTTAATAAAATTTTCTTAAAACACTGTTATTAGTGTACTAAATTGACTTTTAGAATTTACTCGTCAATTCTATAATTCATTGTTATGATAACCACTGCCAACATGCACGCGGTGTCAGTGTAACTTATCAGTTAAACATATTCTAGTGCATTGCCCGAGTTTCGACATTCATAGACGAAATCGTTTTGGTAGAAACATTTGTTTAAAAGACTTGTCGGGTGAAATCCCCCCCCCCTAATTTATTTCATTTTTTACGTGATATTGGTATATATAAACTCATTTGAGTTTTCCGTTGGTTTTTGTTTGTGTGTGGGTCCTTTGGACAAATGAGATTAGTTCCTCAAAATCAAGTGTTTGGCGCAGCATGGCCAAAAATGGCCTTTGCGCCATAAAAACCAACCCCCTTATTACTATAAATATCATGGAATCTTGAAATCTGTTTTTCTCAGGTTCCCTACCAGGTGGCGCCACTGGTATGGAATCAAAATTTAATTAAATTAGTCGGTTACCTGAGTTCTGAAAATATTAATAGTGTATTTTTATTGAGAATAAACAAATTTAAAAATTTTCAGAACTCTTGCACTTCAGGAAGCGAGTGAAAAATCGATTACAAAATTCCATTATTTCAAACATAAAACAAGTCAAATTAAATGTATGTAAAAAGGTGTCGAAGTGAAAATTGAGTGGGGATTTGTAGAAAAAACTAAAGCTATACGAGAGGTGTAGAGGCAACTGTCCTACGATAGATGTATGGAATGACAAATGTTTCGGTATACCGAGTCTGTAGAACTAAATTCTGGTTGTTTGTGGGAAAATCTTATAACTTGGTCCCCAATTATACTCGGTAGAATTCCTTGTGAAGTGATCATATCTGAAAGGTGGATGCTTTCTTTAAATTTGTTCAGTTAAATGAAAAACTATCGTTTCGGTAGTAAAGCTCAAAATTGGGGTCCTAGAATATCATCTTTGCCGAGTTCTCGCTAAGGTGTCCACGTATGCATTAAGTGGCTTAAAAAATGTATCGCTGTAGTACGTGTTGAATGTTCTGAATTGGCATACATTGTGTGGAATGAAAACTGCAAATGGAATGCGAGAACTGAAAGTAGCTCTGGGTTGAGAAAATGCAGGGTCGTCGACAGTGTGTGGAGTGTGAGAAGCGTGGATACTGGAGGAAGATAGTGTATGAAGTGAACATTGTGGGTCTGTAGAATCCACAGTGTGCGAAGTATGAAAAATGAGTCGTGGCAGTGGATAATGTGTAGAATGAGAACTGTGATGAAACGGAAAGGGTGACCAGCGAGCACAATGTGGGAATTTTGGGATGTGCATTTGTGTACTGTGGGAGATGGATAATGAGCATTTTGAATCATGGGTGTAGGTAATGCATGGAGAAGCTTTGTTGCATTGTTGGAGTAAACGCATGAAAGGAGTTCTGCTGGTTTGTTGAAATGAAATGGGTAATGCATGGAGTGAGCTCTGCTTGGTTGCTGGAGTGGGTAATGCACGGAGTGAG